>CAUYLG010016236.1:0-98177 GCA_963573385.1 Cacajao melanocephalus
GCCCTCTTTGTCTCTTTTGCTCTTTGTTGGTTTAAAAATCTATTTTATCAGAGACTAGGATTGCAAATCTTGCTTTTTTTTTTCTTTTTTTGTTCTCCATTTGCTTGGTAAATCTTCCTCCATCCCTTTATTTTGAGCCTATGTGTGTCCTTGCATGTGAGATGGGTTTCCTGAATACAACACCCTGATGAGTTTTGACTTTTTATCCAATTTGCCAGTCTGTGTCTTTTGATTGGGGCATTTAGCCCATTTACACTTATGGTTAATATTGTTATGTGTGAATCTGATCCTGCCATTTTGATGCTAGCTGGTTGTTTTGCCTGAGTTGACACAGTTTCTTCATTGTGTCGATGCTCTTTACCATTTGGTACATTTTTGGAGTGGCTGGTACTGGTTGTTCCTTTCAATGTTTAGTGCTTCTTTCAGGAGCTCTTGTAAGTCAGGCTTGGTGGTGACGAAATCTCTCAGCAATTGCTTGTTCGTAAAGGATTTTATTTCTCTTTTTCTTATGAAGCTTAGTTTGGCTGGATATGAAATTCTAGGTTGAAAGTTCTTTTCTTTAAGGATGTTGAATATTGGCCCCCACTTTCTTCTGGCTTGTAGGGCTTCTGCAGAGAGATCTGCTGTGAGTCTGATGGGCTTCCCTTTGTGAGTAGCCCAACCTTTCTCTCTGGCTGCCCTTAGCATTTTTTCCTTCATTTCAACCCTGGTGAATCTGACAGTTATGTTCTTTGCGGTTGCTGTTCTTGAGGAATATCATTGTGGTGTTCTCTGTATTTCCTGGAGTTGAATGTTGGCCTGCCTTGCTAGGTTGGGGAAGTTCTCCTGGTGAATATCCTGAAGAGTGTTTTCCAGCTTGAGTTCACTCTTTACGTCCCATTCAGGTACACCTATCAAACGTAGGTTATGTCTTTTTACATAATCCCATATTTCTTGGAGGCTTTATTCATTTCTTTTCACATGTTTTTCTCTAATCTTGCCTTCTTGTTTTATTTCATTGAGTTGATCTTCAATCTCCGATACCCTTTCTTCTGCTTGGTTGATTCAGCTGTTGAAACTTTTGTATTCTTCGTGAAGTTCTCTTGTGTGTTTTTCAGCTGTGTCAGGTCATTTATATTCTCTAAGCTGTTTATTCTCATTAGCATTTCATCTAACCTTTTTTCAAGGTTCTTAGTTTCTTTGTATTGGGTTAGAACATGTTCTTTTACCTCAGAGAAGTTTGTTATTACCCACCTTCTGAAGCCTGTTTCTTTCAGTTCATGAGACTCATTCTCCATCCAGCTTTGTTCCCTTGCTGGTGAGGAGTTGTGATCCCTTGGAGAGGGAGAAGCATTCTGGTTTTTGGTGTTTTTATCCTTTTTGCGCTGGTTTCTTCCCATCTTTGTGGATTTATCTACCTGTGGTCTTTGTAATTGGTGACTTTCAGATGGGGTCTCTGAGTGGACATCCTTTTTGTTGATGATGAAGTTATTTCTTTCTCTTTTTTAGTTTTCCTTCAACCGTCAGGCCCCTCTGCTGTAGGACTGCTGGAGGTCCACTCCAGACCCTGATTGCCTGGGGATCACCCCTGGGGGCTGAAGAACAGTAAGGGTTGCTGCCAGTTTTTTCCTCTGTTATTTTTGTCCCAGAAGGGTACCCACCAGATTTCAGCCTGAGCTCTCCTTTATGAGGTATCTCTTTGGATATACAGGGATCAGGGAGCTGCTTGAGGAGACAGTCTATCCCTTATGGAGCTCAAGTGCTGAACTGGGATCTCCATTGTTCCATTCAGAGCTTCTGAGCAGGTACGTTTAAGTCTGCTGCAGCAGAACTCCTAACCACCTTTTTTCCCGGTTGCTCTGTCCGGGGAAGGTGGGGCTTTATCTATAAGTTCCTGATGTGCTACTGCCTTTTTTCAGAGATGCCCTGCCCAGCAAGGTGGTAGTCTAGCCACAGTTTGCCAGCAGAGGCGTTACTGAGCGACTGTGGGCTCTGCCCAGATGCTGTGTGAACTTCTTGTTAGAACTGTCTCGGTAATTGTGGTATGCCTCAGTAATGGCGGACTGCCTTGGTAATGGCGTAATGCCTCAGTAAAGGCGGATTGCCTTCGGTAATGACAGACTGCCTCGGTAGTGGTGGACTGCGTTGGTAATGGCTGACGCCCTTCCCCCCACCGAGTTGGACTGTCCAGGGTCCAGCTGTGCCTGTTGTGAAAGTCTCAATTCAGAGTGTTTTAGATTGTTGCTGTTTGCGGGGAGTGGGAACCGCTGAACCAGATCACCTGGCTCCCTGTTTCAGCCCCCTTTTTTTTTCAGTTGAAGGGGCAGCTCTGTATCCCAGGTGTCCCAGGCACCTATTGAAACCACTACCTGGATTTGTTTGAGTTTTTGTGCGGAGACCCGCAGCACTGGCTGAAACAGCCATGCTGGAAACTTGGTAGTGCTTTTCAGCCTAGGAATCTCCTGGTCTGTGGGCAGTAAAAACTCGTTTGGGAATGCGGTGATCACTTACCCTCTGTGTTCTCTGCACTCCAGAGCTGTTCCTATTTGGCCATCCAGTTCTTTTTTATTTTTTTGAGATGGATTCTCGCTCTGTCACCAGGCTGGAGTGCAGTGGTGCAATGTCAGCTCACTGCAACGTCTGCTTCCTGGGTTCAAGCGATTCTTGTGCTTCAGCCTCCCAAGTAGCTGGGATTACAGGCAGGCGCCACCACACCCAGCTAATTTTTGTATTTTTACTAGAGATAGGGTTTTACCATGTTGGCCAGGATGGTGTCTATCTCCTGACCTTGTGATCCGTCTGCCCCAGCCTCCCAAAGTGCTAGGATTACAGGCGTGGGCCACCGCGCCCAGTTGAAGAGTTCTTAGCTATGACACCAAGAGCACAATTCATTTAAAATATCAATAAATTATACTAAATCAAAATAAAAAACTTTTGCTCCTGAAAACACCCTGTTAAGAGGATGAAAAGATGAGTACAGACTGGGAGAAAATGTCAGCCACGTATCAGACCAAGAACTTAGATCTGGACTATATATAGAGCTCTCAAAATATAGCAGTAAAAAGAAGCAAAAACTTCAGTTAGGAAATGGGCAAAACATATGACACAGATGGCAGATAAGCTTATGAACATGCAAAAAACTTCATTAGCCATTAGGAAAATGCAAATTAAAATCACGATAGTGGTATATCACTAGACACCTACTAAAACAGCTCAAGTAAAGAGATTACAATACCCTAAAAATGCAGAGAAGCTGGATCCCATGTACTGCTGGTGGGAAGGTAAAGTAGTACAGCCACTCTGTAAAATTTCAGTTTCAGCAGTTTCTTAAAAAGTGGAATGTATACTTAGCTGACATGACCCAGCACTTGCACTCCTGAGCATTTATTTATCCCATAGAAATGCAGTCATATGTCCACACAAAAGTGTGTGCACGAATATTCACAACAGCTTTATTTGTGGTAGCTCCAGATTCAAAACAACCCACATGTCCTTCAAGTGGTTAACTATGGTACACTCATACCACACAATACTACTCAGCAGTACAAAGGAAGAAACTTGATATAACAACATGGATAGCTCTCAGAGGACTTATGCCAGGTGAAAACAATCTAGTCCCCAGTGATGACATAGTATATGATTCCATGTATATAACATTTTTGAAATGATGAGAATTCTCAAGAGGGAGAGCAGATCAGTGATTAGGGGTGGAATGGAGAAGAGTGTGCCTGCCAGGGGGCACACAGGACCTTTGTGCTGATGGTATCGGTATGTCTTATGGTGGTCATCCAAATTCGTTTGTGGTAAAATGGCATAGAACTGTACACACGCAAATGAGTGCCTATAGAACTGGAGAAATCAGAATAAGGTCTGCGGATTGTAGCAGTGTCTTTTCACGCATCTGAATTTGATGGCCTTCTGGAACTGGGGGCCTAGGCAGTGCATTGCTAGGAGTGACACTCTGTGGTGAACCCAACAGTGTCCCAGGCTGCAAAGAGCTTAACTCTGGCAAGAAGGCTGCTACTGGCCAGGCCTGGGTGCCACTGCTGCCCTCTGCCAGTGAAGCTGATCAGAATCTTGCCCTAAGAGACCCCTCTTACACCCCACCCACAGTACTTTGGGTGGGGTGGTCTGCCCTAGAGCACTTACGCTGGGCGGAGGGAGCTGTGGAAGGGTACAGGGAGAGTGCTAGAGTCCAGGATGGTCAGCTTACTCAGGATTGGGGTGAGGGTGTAGTTGTTTGTAGATTAAAATGCAGATACATGATCAAGTAGAATTTTGAAATTCCTGTAAAGTTTTAAGGTAAAATAGGAATTACCAAGGAATTTTATACTTTAATACCCTCTTAAGGTATTAAAGACGGTCTGTCAGTGAAAATAATCAAGAAGGACTGGTCCAATCGAGCCACTAATTTTGACAGACAAGAAAACAGACCCCAGAGCACTCCTTATCACAGGACTGTTAGTGACTGGGATGCTGATAGTGTTTCTCAAGTAGTGGTCACCCTTTTCTGGGAAATCATGGCTATGTCTGAAATCATGTAGGTTGGTAGAGCCAAAGCAGAGATCAGAATCCACGTCTTTAGATCCCTCAAACCTCCCCTCACCCATGTTTTTCATCTGCACCACAAAATTTCAGATACCTGTACTGGAGGCTTCTGCGCTTTTCCTTTGTGCTGAATTAGTTTAAGCTTAAGAAAGTCAGTTAACGTCATTTTATTTCCTGCTTACAACTCAATGGATTGATAGTGATTTGTCATTCTGACAAAATTTTAGCAGGTTTAGCAATTTGAATATGTGAAAATATTCTGAAATTCATCATATAAACAATGTTGAAATACTTGCTGACTTAAATTGTTGTGACAGTCTACTAGGTAGGCACTCTGAGAAAATGGAAAGTTGCAGCCCTTTTTCCTTGATAGTCAAATTTAGGAGGTGAGAGAAATGAATCAGTACAAGATTTCTCGATGCTCCGAACCTAAACTGCAGACTGCTCCTCTCCCTTTTTTCCTCATGGCTCAAGCCACATTTGTCATGCCCCTCAGACATGTTAGGTATGTACCAGCTTAAGGCACTCGCCATTCTCTGTGCTTGGAACACTGCTAACTGCAATATCCTTAAGACTGATGAGACTGACCCCTTCCACATCTGTTTACATGTGACCCACCCTGGGTGGGCAGTCACAAGGCCCACCCTAACCGCACTGTTTAGAATTGTAACCTGCCCCTCTCCCCAGGGCTGAATCCCATTACTCTACCTTTTTTCATAGCATTTTTACTCATATACTTTACTTAGTTATGTTTATTGCTATATCAGCAATATAGATATTTGGTCCGCATTGTTTGCATGGAGTCTCATGGGCCTTTGGATGTGATGAAAGTAAAATTCTTGGCCGGGCGTGGTGGCTCATGCCTATAATCCTAGCACTTTGGGGGGCTGAGGCAGGCAGATCACTTGAGGTCAGCAGTTTGAAACCAACATGACCAACATGGTGAAACCTTGTCTCTACTAAAAATACAAAAAAATTAGCCAAGCGTGATGGCACGAGTCTGTAGTCCTAGCTACGTGGAAGGCTGAGGCAGGAGAATTGCTTGAACCCAGGAGGCAGAGGCTACAGTAAGCTGAAATCGCACCACCGCACTCTATCCAGTCTAGGTGACAGAGCGAGACTGTCTCAAAAACAAAAAAAGAAAAAGAAAAGAAAGAAAATAAAATCCTTTTCCCTAAGTCTCTCTATCCACAATTTTTTTTAGCTTCTACCTCTCCTAGAAGCAGAGATTGAGTTTCAAAGAAAATGGTGAGATACTGATTAAAGTGAAGATTAGTATGTCTTATTTTATACAAGCTACCAAAGAGGAAAAATGTCCATTTTCCAAAGTACGTTAATGAATTTTACCTATTTTGTAAAGACACTTCTCGGGTATTCTTTTTGTTGCAAACTCTTGGGGACAGGTTAAAGAGGACTTTTTCAATTAGGAGATTTGTGGAATCAGAATTTAATTAGTGACATTGTCCTGGTCAAGTTTAGGATCTTGAAATCATGATGGGTTGAGAGAGACTAACGATTTCAAGGACAGTAAACTATTGTTTGGAAAAGGTTGAACTTACCAAATGTTTCCTAAACAATGTGTACTTTATTAGTAAGGCTATATGGTGCTGCCTTGGAAATACTCTTTCCATTCCCACTGCCACTACTTGATTCAGGCCTCATCACCTCTTGATTAAGCTCTCAGTGTATTGGTGTATAAATTTGCCTTCCTCCTTGTTCAGTCCATCTTACATGCTGCTGGGAGTTATTTTCATGAAAATAAAATGTGTTTATATCAGTCCTTTAAACAACTTCATTGGGACCCTGTCCAGAGCCTGTGCCTGTAGCACAGCCCACATGCCCTTCAGGGTCTGCCTTTAATGTGTTTGGGGACCTACCTCTCTGCTTAGCTTCTCAGCCTTTCTGAATTTGCCAGTCCTGCACACTACGCCATTCCCTTTCATTCCTGTTTATGATGTGCCTTCTGGAATTTCTCCTTCCTGCTGATATCACTGGGCCTATTCAGGCAGCAACTGCTTAAGCTCCTTCCCATGATATTTTATGTAATGTTATCAGTGCTCAGAGTCACTGCTTAATAGAATTTCTTTTTTCCTTTTTAAAAGCTTCAAACAAATACTGTCTTACCGTAAGTTAAAATATGTTTACTAAAAATTGTTTTTGATTGCTGAAAGTATTCTGCAGATATCTCATGAACTGCATCGTCACGAAAGTGGGGTTTATGTGAGAAAGGAGATGGAAATCACACCTGAATGGAGAGCAATGTGAAAGGTGATGTCAGCAAGAACTTAGGGTGTATGGAAAGGATGGTAAAGGCACCAACTGGATGGATCAGGGAGACATGGAATGCAGAATGAGAGAAATAGGTGATCTCTTAAATTGCACAAAGCTAGGTTTCATTTTTATGCTCTAGTGTGTTACACTGGTGACTTGACTTCCCTGAGTGACAATGAGATGAGTGTGATTCATATTCATATCCACTTCATAGAGCTGTAAGGACTGAGAGATAGCCCAATGACATGTGTCACACAAACCTGATATGTCGTAAACACCAAATGATTCTAGACAGTAGTTCTGGTTGGTTTTGTGGTCAGTTAGAAATCTTTCATCGAGTAGGATTTTCTTTGCAGCTCAAACAATTGAAATGTTAATATTCTATGTGTACTAAGGTTTGTATTCTTCATTAATATGAGGGAGTATATGATGACCTGGTGTTTTGTGCCAGCTTTGTTTTTGGCTCATTGCTCAATTTATGAGAGAGAATGCATAATTGTTCTTCGACTATTTTACTTGCAGAATGGAAAAGAGTTGACATATCTAGAAAATGCTTTGAGTTCTTGGACATCACTATTTGAAAATGCACTGATTACCCTTAGTTGAGAATGGGAATATCTAAAGGGGAAAAGTCACTAGTTCACGCTATACTATTAGAATTGGTTGTCTTCTTGCCTGACTTGTAAATTAAGGATTTTTTTTGTTTTTGAGACAGAGTTTTGTTCTTGTGGCCTGGGCTGGAGTGCAGAGGCGTGATCTCGGCTCACTGCAACCTCTGCCTCCCAGGTTCAAGCGATTCTCCTGTCTCAGCCTCCTGAGTAGCTGGGATTACAGGCGCCTGCCACCACGCCCAGCTAGTTTTTGTACTTTTAGTGGAGATGGGGTTTCACCACATTGGCCAGGCTGCTCTTGAACTCCTGACCTCAGGTGATCCACCCATCTTGCCCCCACAAAGTGCTGAGATTACAGGCATGAGCCATGGTGCCCGACCGTAAGTTAAGGATTCTTAATCTTTGCCAGGATGTAACCTGTTGAGGATAAATTGTAACCAGTTACAGTGAATACAAATCCTCCTCTCTGTTTGACCTAGAAAACTTTCCAAAAGGAGATGTCTTTACAATAATGATATATTTGGTGAAACATGTGGGTTTTTTTTTTTAAACTTATGATGACAGTATTGAAAGAGGAAATTAATCTGTATTGTCAGCACAACCATGGCTAGCAGTAGTCATTTCTTGAGAGGTGGAGCTGTTTCTCAGAAAACGCACTGTTTGAGGGTGGGAGGTGAACGGACTCCTTGTCAGAAATTGGCTTAATTTTTATTCAAGTTATAACCCACAGTTCTATTTCAGTATTGCATTTCTTCATTCACTCAGTGACAAGAATTAAGGCAGATGATGCCTGTAGAAAAAAAAAGTGTATTTCTTGATAGTTCTGCTACTGGTGCTAGTAGAGGTTGAGAAATAAGATTTCCTGTGGAAGTGTGGTTTGGTTGCTTTTGTGGTATCTCATGCAAAAGAGTTTGAACTAGCTTCATTTTTCTCCCTTTACTGGATCCTTTAAAAGATTGGAAAGAGGGAGGTAGCCAGACTTATGCTGTTGGTAAAGTATTGTGGGCTTTGGGACTGACTTACAAAGCCCAAAGGTTATGAGATGCTGCTGTTGTGATAATCTCATTTCAGAGGTTCCTATGGAAGAGGAGAAAGGATGGACCT
This sequence comes from Cacajao melanocephalus, assembly GCA_963573385.1. Lineage (NCBI taxonomy): Eukaryota > Metazoa > Chordata > Mammalia > Primates > Pitheciidae > Cacajao > Cacajao melanocephalus. The sequence goes on from CAUYLG010016236.1 coordinate 8,514, forward strand.
TCTGTGCTTTCTCATTAAGAAGTCAAAAGTTTGGTTTTTAGTGGTTAGTTTACAGATCTGGGGCTGGCTGATAGTATCTGGTCAGGGAAAAGAGACCTGTGACTTAAGGGAACCTGTATATGCTCTCACAAACTTGAAACCATGTGTTGTGATTCTTAATTGGAGACTAGGCAGTGCCCTTCTTTGTTACCTTCACTAAAGAATATAAGTTATAAAGTCACACACAGTTTCTCATAAAAAGGCTTTGATAGTTTCACTTCCTGTAATGTGTATATTCACAGTCTTTTGTGATAGTTATTTTAAAGTGATGTGTTTTAGTTATGTTTTTTTTCTCTATAGTCTCTTCTAAATCAAAAAGTTATATATACTTTTTATTCTGTATTAATCTTTTTAAATTTTAAAAATAATTTTATTAATGTATTTTTAATTTATATTAAAGTTTTATTTCTCCTTTTTGCTTTAAGATTTTTTCTTTTAAAATTGTTTTTCATTTTTCCTTCATATGTATTGTTCTTAATAGAACAGAAGAATGAAAATAGTATCTAGTGATGTAGGTATTTGAGTTTTGTTTTTAATCAGCCTTGAGAAGAAAATATAGGCTCAAACAACATTTATAGCCAGTTCTAAATAGCTATAGAGTTTTCCCAAGGATTACCTTTTTCTTTTAGTATTTATTATCTGATAGCAAAGCTAAAAAAAAAAAACAAAACTTTCTGAGAAAATTCACTGTTCCTTTGCTTCTGCTGACTCTGTATAAATTAATGTTAGACAGGAAGCAGGCCACTGCCTGGGGCTGAGCCCTGCAGACCCAGTGCCCTTCAGGTAGCACCCTCTTCCTCACTGCCTCCCAGGACTGGATCTGTGCTTTTCTGGTGTGTGGTTACTGTGTTTATAGAGCATTGAGGTAACACCTGGTGCATATTTTACAGATTGAAGGAAAAAGAGCAGTGAATTTTAGTTCAGAGTCCTGAGGGTAGGGTATCAAATACTCTTAAAGCCAAACTGCTGAAGGTCTTTCTTCAGGTTTACTTCCTCCATAGCCGGGCAAGGATGTGGGGTGGTGCCATGCAGGGATTCCCAGCACCCTGTGAGGTGGACCTTCCCGGGTTTTACCGATTCTTACAGCGTGTTAGCCAAATAGCTGTTTTCAGTTGTGCAATAGATATGAGTAGCCTTTGGTTTGTGTTCTTTCTGTGATTACAACATGAGGAAATACATTCTTTTGGTGTGATATTTTAGTGAAACTTTAATTTTAAAATTTTGTAGTATTTTAAAACCAGGCATTATTTTTTTGGTATGTTGTCTAGGAGATATGTGGTCTTATTTTAATTAGGTTGCTGACCTTTTTATTATTTCACATAATATAACAGTTAAAGGGTGATTAAACTGTTAAAAAAAAAAGTGACTTTAAAAAAAGTGCTTGTTGACATCATCTTTCCGAGAACACTAGTATATGTGATTTACTATAACAAGATCTTAGTTTTCCTGTTGGCAAATGACATGTAATATTTACAGAGGTCTTGGGTTCAGTCCAGCAGAAACATCTCAGATAAATTGATGTGTGAAACTAAAGCCATTTAACATTTTCTTTCATATGGAGATAATATAAACATTTTTTTAGTTTCAAAGTCAGGAGAGACTGGCTATTTAGTATAGTTTTCTTTGAGATGGACTTTGTAATAGTATGCATTCTCTAGAGTTAAACATCAGACACCATGTTTTCAATTTACAATTCAGTGATAATGCATCCAGCAGTTGTGTGTTGAAGATTCTGAGTTAATTCTATTGTTATGCATGGGCTTTTTCTCCTTGTGTCATGCTTCTCTTCCTTTCCCATCTAAATGTATAAGGTCATGTTTTGTATTTCACATTCAAATTAGCATAAATGCTCAGTCTATGAGATTTTTACTTTTAAAAACTAGAAATATATCTGAACTGTTAACAGAGTCTAAGTAGTGAAGTATCTTCAGTGGTCTTTTAAAGAATGCAGTTGGAATCTTCCAGCTGTCTTTAAATATTTTCAGCATTTAACCTAAACACAGTTCAATGCTAAAATTTATTTAAACATGGTAGAATTAATATCTTTTGAGAAATGAATAGGGTGAAATATAGTTACCTTGGACATCTAGTCTCAACTATTTGAGATTAGTTATCATTTTATAGGTAGACTGATGAATTCTTAGGTACCAAGAATCTGAATTATCCTTTTAGTTTTAGGAAGGTAAGTACTTTATTCATTTTACTATGTTTCACTCTAGTCGATTTTTTTCAAGTCACAACAGCTAATGTGCTACAAACAGAAGCACTTCCCTTCCAGCACTATAGTAACAAACAAGATTACATTTTATACTCCCTACAAAAAAAAAGTAGAGAATAATTTAGGATTTGTCTCAACTCTCCTATGATGCTAATTTATTTTTCTTATTTCTTCTATCCTTTTATAAATATCTAGAATATTAATATGGAGATTTAAAAAACAGTAAGTTTGAAATGACAGTTGTGGTTTATCATTCTGTATTTTCAGATGATCACAGTCGTGTTAAACTGCAAAATGCTGAAAATGATTATATTAATGCCAGCTTAATTGACATAGAAGAGGCACAAAGGAGTTACATCTTAACACAGGCAAGTAGTACAATACCAAGCAAATGCCTGAAAATGATGTGTTTGTGGTTGTTCTGCTTTAAATCATAGGTAAAAGTATATCGTGACTTCTTTTGGAAATGAAATGGTATTTCAGTTTTTTCTGGCGATGTAATAAGTTATGGACATTATAAAGTTTTGCACCTTTGAGTATTTAAGATAAAAGCCAAGTTATTTTTGATATTATACGTTCTGTGAAGGAAAATTCTTATGAAATGACTTAGGCCAGTTCTTTGGGCAGATTGTGTTCCTCATGTTGTATCTGACACAGAGCTCTGCTAATTCTTCTTAGCTTCTTCTGTTTCTCTTCCCATACCCTGTGGCAAAACCAGAGGTCCTGGATGGCTCTTCTGTCCCTCCCCCTGCCTCACATATATCTTCAGAGAGTATGCCAAGCCCTAGATGGTTTCTGATCGTCTTTGAGGACCTGTGTGGGTGCTGAGACCAGGTGCTCCAGAGGCCCAGCTGAAAGGCCCTGTGCGCCCTTTGGCCTTCTGCCCGATTGCCTCTGAGCACATCAGCCACACCCGTGTATAACCATGACTTTCCTTCCATTCTAAGATAGTAGAGATTTTTGTGTATCCGCAGCTACTCTTTATTCATCAAGTAATAAAGACTTAATTAATGGTGCTGTCATTTCAGCCTAAAGATTTTTAAATATTCAAAAGATACAGCATAATATTTAGATTTTCGGAAACCTAACTTGAGTCAGAATGACTGTTTTTACATGCTTTATATAATTTAAACCATAGGACAACCCTCTGTGGTAAATAGTATTGCCTTTATTTTATACATGAGGAATCTAAGGAGATCCAGAGATGTTAAATAACGTGTTTTTTTTTTTTTGAGGCAGTCTCACTCTGTTGCCCAGCTCACTGTAACCTCAGCCTCACAGGTTCAAGTGGTTCTTCTGCCTCTGCCTCCAAGTAGCTGGGATTGCAGGTACTCACCACCACACCCAGCTAATTTCTCTATTTTTTAGTAGAGACAAGGTTTCACCATGTTGCTCAGGCTGGTCTCTAACTCCTGACCTCAGGTGATCTGGCTGCCTTGGCCTCCCAAAATGCTGGGATTACAGGCTTGAGCCACTGCACCCAGCCTCCTAGTGATTGTTTTTGAGCCTCTTATCGCTGTCTGTGTCCTGCATATTTAATGCAAGAACTCAGAAGCCTGTCTCTGGATTTTTCTTCTCTCTTGAATTTCTCTACATATTTTTCAGGTCTCTGTTGGATATTTTTACTGGATTTCAAAATCTGCACATTCCGTATCTTTTTTACCAAGCCAGCTGCCTTCCTGTTTTTTTCTCTGGGATTGAAACTGTCTTCATTGTCTGCTAAGTTCTTTCTGATCTTCTGTTGCCCATGCCCGTTTTCAGAGCTCTCTTCAATTACACTTGTCCTATTGCAGCAGCTTTTTAAGGTCTCCCCTTGCCACCCTAGTGGTGTAGTTGCCCACTACATCCCTCCACTTCCACCTCACTGATCTAGTTGTCTTTTCCCAAATATGTCCTAAATTTTCATGTACTTTGCCTTACGCTTGTTACCCAGGCTGGAGTGCAGTGGTACGATCTCAGCTCACTACAACCTCAGCCTCCCATTCTTCTGCATTCCCCCTCTGTATTAGGGCCTTTTTTGAGATTCTTCTGTAGTTTCCTTCCCAGCCTTTCCTGCTCCCTAAGACCTGGTGGTTTAATTTACCCATAATTTTGTGGTACTTAACTGTGTCCATTAGTCATACAAGTACTTCTCCTTGCCTCCTTTGCAAGCTGTTTGAGAGCCAAGTCTGCATCTCAGTCTAGCTCTTGCCCTTATACATGGCAGGTTGTTTGGAATGGGGGATACAGAAAACTAGAGACGAGAAATGCTTATTACCCCAGCTCTTCTGATTGTCCTTTGTAGATTATTATTTCAAACATCTTTTTCTTCTGAGTTTTATGAATTAGTATTTTTAAAAAGTCAGCTCCTTGGTATATTATGTCTATTTTGCAGATGAAGAAAATTGGTAGCATTGCTAGTAAATGGAAGAGCTGAGATGTGAATCTCTGCCCCTCTGATTTAAAAACCTGTGGCAGGGTGCAGTGGCTCTCACGCCTGTAATCCCAGCACTTTGGGAGGCGGAGGTGGGTGGATCACCTGAGGTCAGGAGTTCAAGACCAGCCTGCCCAACATGGTAAAACCCCGACTTTACTAAAAATACAAAAATTAGCTGGGCATGGTGGTGCACGCCTGTAATCCCAGCTACTCAGGAGGCTGAGGCAGGGAGAGTTGCTTGAACCTGGGAGGCAGAGGTTGCAGTGAGCTGAGATCGTGCCATTACATTCCAGCCTGGGTGATAGAGTGAGACTCTGTCTTGGAAAAACAAACTGTGTCCTTTATACTATAGCAGCTGTGTTCCTGTTTATTATTTAGTTTAGAATCACCAGTGGAATGGCATGGGGTGTGATTGTGTGTACATACCAAGGAGTGACCTCATTGGCAAATTGCTACATCCATTGGTTTTTTTTTTTTTTTTTTTTTTTTGATTAAAGAAAAGGGCATTCATTTTACTGGGGATTTCCTCTATTGCTGTTTTTACCTTTAGACTGTATGTTTTGTTTTGGAAGCAGATCAAGTAATAGAAAAGTCTGTTGAGTGAGGAAAACACCGTTCTCAAATAGTAGGCTGTAGTTTGTCAGGATCCTCGGTAGACTTTTAGCATTTTTTACAACTTAACCTTGGTTTATTCATTAAAGTAATATTTATTGAGTATCTGCTATATATCAAGGAGTACACCAGGCCTAAAGATGCGTTTAGTTGGCTGGGCACTGTTGTTCACACCTTAATCCTAGCACTTTGGGAGGCCTAGGCAGGTGGATCACTTGAGGTCAGGAGTTCAAGACTAGCCTGGCCAACATGATAAAGCCCGTCTCTACTAAAAATGGAAAAGTTAGCCAGGTGTGGTAGTGGGTGCCTATAATTCCAGCTCCTTGGGAGGCTGAGGCAGGAGACTTGCTTGAACCTAGGAGGAGGAGGTCGCAGTAAGCCGAGATCACAACACTGCACTCTAGCCCAGGTGACAGAGACTCCATCTCAAAAAAACAGCAAAAAAAGATGCTTTTAATCTAGAACCACTTTAACCCCCTTGTTGCATGTGGGTCTGAAGCTCCGGGTAGCCCTGGCCCCCACTCCTGACTCTGCTCCTAACTGTTACCACTCTGCCACATTCTATGTGAGTTGAATGCATGTTCAGAGTTATTTTAGGTATAGCAAAACTACATTTCATTTTAAACTTCTCATTTAAAACTAGTTAAAATTTGTGCATAGACTTTTCATCTCTTAGTCCTTTCTTTTACCCTATGCTGTCATTAAAATGTGAAGGCAATTGGAAGTTTATAAATATTTTGCTTTTATCCCCATGGCATTGTTGTAACATAGACTATTGACCTTTTTAAACTCTGTCCAATATTCTTCCGCTGAGGCCGTACATACTGTACATTTGTAGATTAACGGTTTCATTGTGGTTCAGGTACTTTAATGATTCCTAGTTTTTCTAGAAATCTTTTTGTAGTTGACTTGAGTTGGTTGGCTGGCCATTGATGGTACAGACTTCTTTCCTCATCGATCTTCTATGATGTGTGGGAGGCAGGTCTTCTCTTTCTGCTATAGAAAATGAAGAGAACAGAAATTTCCTTTGTCTACCTTCTTTACAGCTAGAACATGATCAGTCAGATACTCCTACTGTGATTTTTGTCTCTGCTTCGCCTATAGATTGTACATCAATACTACAGCCACCTTTATATGGCAGTGCCAGCAAAAAAAAAAGGGGATAATAGTGACAGTATCAAGAGCAGTGTCCCAGGTTGACTTTCTTTGGAGCAGGACCTTGCCTGTGCCTTGGTTTCTACCCAAGCTTGGCTCTCTAGTCCTCAACTCTGAAAGCCACCTGATATCTTAAACAATTCCGTTTTTTGCCTAAGAAAATAAAAGTCAGTTTTGATCATTTATAACCAAAAATCCTAACTGGCACAGATCTGTTTTTGAAATCAGGTGAATTGGAAGTCCTGGTTTACTTATAAGCCCATCTACTGTCTGTCTTGTGACATCCCAGGAGCAGACTTGATGAGGCCGTCCTGGAGCCTTGCTCTGTCTCCTTCCCTCATCTGTTCTCTCTCCTCTCTCCTCATAGGGTCCACTTCCTAACACATGCTGCCATTTCTGGCTTATGGTTTGGCAGCAGAAGACCAAAGCAGTTGTCATGCTGAACCGCACAGTGGAGAAAGAATCGGTGAGTAATATTTAATATTTACAACTTAGTATACTGTATGTGATCATTATCATATAAAGATTGTCATTTTCAGGCCAGTGTTCCTTAGTTTTGGCCTTTAATTGCCAAGGAGTTACATCGGGCCTAAAGATGCTTTTCGTTGCTAAAGGCTAGTGGTCAAAGTGTTCTGACCAGAAAAACTCATGTATCCTTTTCCCTTCTTAAGTATTTATATAACAGTTGCAGACCTCTCATCTCAAAGATAGAAATATAATGGAATAAATACTGACTAGCAGTGATAACTAGATCTTTAGAATGCCTAGGAAGTACTGTCGGTAAGGTCTCTTCCAGCTTTAAGATCTTGTACTGTTCTACTTCAATTTCTTACTTTATTCTACATTCATAATTGCTGGTTTTTAATGATGATGAAAATTTCCTAATCCACTTCTAATCAGGATGTAGCAATGACATTCCAGAATTTCCAGCAGTGTCAGCACAGTCATTTACAATGGTTTTTCCTGATCTTCAGTATCATTTAAAAATTAAGGATTAGGCCGGGCACGGTGGCTCTGGGAAGTTGAGGCAGGCAGATCACTTGAGGTCAGGAGTTCCAGACCAGCCTGGCCAACATGATGAAACCCCATGTCTACTAAAAATACAAAAATTAGCCAGGTATAATCCCAGCTACTTGGGAGGCTGAGGCGGGAGAACTACTTGAACCTGGGAGGTGGAGGTTGCAGTGAGCCAAGATTATGCCACTGCACTCCAGCCTAGATGACAGAGTGAGAATCCATCTCAAAACCACTGCACTCCAGCCTGGGCAATAGAATGAGACTCCATAAAAAAAAAAGTGAAGGATTATGACATTGTCAGTTTGAGCAGCATTGCAGACTAAATGATTTGCACATTTTATTTCTCTCATTTTGGAGTATAATTATAATAAGATAACACTGCCACCAGAATTTAGAAATCAAGTTTATGGTGATTGGACCTAGATGGTTAACAAGAGTCAGATTTAATTATTTGGGGGATGATTACTTCATAGGTGGTGGGTAATGTGTTATTCATCAAGAGATCCATAATATCTGATTATTGTTCTTTTTATTAACAGCTGTTATTGGCCAGTACTCAGCTCCTTAATTCATTAGGGGTTAAAGATGGTGATAATTCAATTCTGTCATTACTTCTTCGGTTTTTGTTGGAATATTTATTCTATAAAAAGAAACTTCCCATTCTAGTGGACCACTTAGAAGCAATTTTCCAAAACGCATTGATTCCCTGTTGAGGTCATCTGTCCTCAACAGATGACCAATTAGGAGTTTTTCTGGTGGAGAGTGGCAGGAGAGGATGAATTATTATGGATTTAAACATATTGGATTCATTTCACTCCTTTGCAGTTATTTTCCGAATTTTTGATCAAATTATCCTGTCATTGGCTAACAGCAATCTATTTAGGTTGGGTCCTGAATCCTCCTTTTTTTTTTTTTTTGAGACGGAGTCTTGCTCTGTGGCATGATTTCAGCTCACTGCAACCTCTGCTTCCCGGGTTCAAGCGATCCTCCTGCCGCAGCCTCTGAGTAAGTGGGATTACAAGCACCCACCACATGCCTGGCTGATTTTTGTAGAGACGGTTTCACTATGTTGGCCAGGCTGGTCTCGAACTCCTGACCTCAAGTGATCTGCCCACCTCGGCCTCCCGAAGTGCTGGGATTACAGGTGTGAGCCACTGCACTCCAGCCTGGTGCCTGATGACAGAGTGAGACTCTGTCTAAAAAAAAAAAAAAGTTTTTTTCTCGCTCTGTGGAATGACTGCATATTGCAGACTCATCTCAAACTTGCCGCCCAGACCTGGAATCAGCCATTTCTCTAAGGAGCTTTGGTTTCTTTTAATGGGCAATGGTATTTCAAGATCACAACAAAAATAAGGATATGTATTGCCATTGGACTGGACATTGTTTTTAGGACTTTTCAGTGGACAAAAGCTAAGGAACAATATGTATATATTAAGATAACATACCACAAGAGTTCATAATGATATTTGCAATTCAAATTTGGGACTATAACAGTTGCTTAGCTCCTTCCATCTTATATCTGCTATTCCCTTTTTCATACCAAGAATCCTGCTTCTCAAAGATATGAGAGATGTAAACTATCTTATAATGACTCATTTCCTTCTTCCCATATCACATACAAAACATAACCATAATCATGATATCATCTACTACCAAAATAATTACTGAAAATGTTTGTTTGTTTTGTTTTGTTTTGTTTTGAGACGGAGTCTCACTCTGTTGCCCAGGCTGGAGTGCAGTGGCGTGATCTCGGCTCACTGCGACTTCCACCTACCGAGTTTAAGCAATTCTCTGCCCCAGCCTCCTGAGTAGCTGGGATTACAGGCACGTGCCACCACACGTGGCTGATTTTTTTGTATTTTTAGTAGAGATGGGGTTTCACCATCTTGGCCAGGCTGGTGTTGAACTCCTGACCTTGTGATCTACTTGCCTCAGCCTGTCAAAGTGCTGAGATTGGAGGCATGAGCCACTGAGCCCGGCCGAAAATGGTTTATAATTTTTGATATGTTTTTTCATTCTCTTCCTGGTGTTTCTAAGTTGTACTTTACAAACTGTAGTCTCTCCCTTACATCTCTTGTAGAATCTTAGTTCTACAAACAAGTATTGTTAAATATTCATCAACAGTCTTTGTTGCTGTCTCTCCAGTCATTCTGACTAAAGCTCATTCATTCTTTAGTGGATCCTAAGGAGGGACTTGTGGGCATTATAGTCTCTGAATTTTTTTTGTTTTGTTTTGTTTTTTTTGAGACAGAGTTTTGCTCTTGTTGCCCACGCTGGAGTGCAATAGTGCAATCTCCCCTCACCGCAGCCTCCGCCTCCTGGGTTCAAGCAATTCTCCTGACTCAGCCTCCCAAGTAGCTGGGATTACAGGCATGTGCCACCATGCCCGGCTAATTTTTTGTATTTTTGGTACACAGGGTTTCACCATGTAGGTCAGACTGATCTTGAACTCCCAATTTCAGGTGATCCACCCACCTCAACCTCCCAAAGTGCTGGGATTACAGACGTGAGCCACCGTACCCAGCATCTCTGATTTTTTACATGTCAGTGATGGTTCACTTGCTGTTGTAATATCTGAAAGTCAGTTTGCCAGGATATAAAATCCTTGGCTCACCTGCTGTTCTTTCAACAATGTAAACATTTTTCCATTTCCTTCTGGTATTCCAGCAAAGTCTAATGGACATCTTATTTTATTTCCGTTATAAGTCTCTTGTTCTTTTTACCTACACTACCCAAATAATTCTTTCTTTTTCTGATAATAGTTTTACCAAAAATATGTCTTAGTGATTGGTCATTCTGGGTCAGTTTTTCCTGGTGCATGATGCCTTCTTGAGTGTTCGACTTCAAATACTTTTTTCTTATTTAAAAAAATTTTTTTTTAAAAGAAATATTTGTTGAATTACAGTCCTTAGTATTTGTTCTGCTCCCTTGCTTGCTTTAGTGTGCTTTGAGTCTTCCTATTAGACATATGTTGGATTTTCCTTGCCTATCTATTTTATTTGTCACATTCTCTCTAATCCTGTTTATCTCTCTCTCTCTTTTTTTTTTTTTTCTCTTTTTCTGTGACCGAGTCTTACTCTGTCGCCCGGGCTGGAGTGCAGTGGTGTGATCTCGGCTCACTGCAACCTCTGCCTCCTGGGTTCAGGGGATTTTCCTGCCACAGCATCCCAAGTAGCTGAGACTACAGGTGTGCGCCACCACACCTGGCTAATTTTTGTACTTTTAGTAGAGATGGGGTTTCATGGTGTTAGCCAGGATGGTCTCGTATCTCTTGACCTTGTCATCCACCCACCTTGGCCACCCAAAGTGCTGAGATTACAGGCATAAGCCACAGCGCCCGTCCATCTCTCTATTTCAGTTTTATCTAAAATTTTTTTTTTTCTGGCCGGGTTTGAAGGCCCCCACCTATAATCCCAGCACTTTAGGAGGCTGAGGCAGGAGGATCACTTGAGCCCAGGAATTCGAAACTAGCCTCAACAACAAAGTGAGACCCTGCCTCTACAAAAAATACAAAAAAGTAGCCAGGCATGGTTGCATGCACCTGGAGTCCCAGCTGGGGTTGGGGTACTGCTTGAGGCTGAAGTGAGCCAAGGTCACCCCACTGCACTCCAACCTAGGCTACAGAGCAAGACTCTTGTCTCTTTAAAAAAAAAAATCTTTCTTTTCCTCTTAAGGCATTATTATGTCTTATATATATCCCTCTTTTCCTTCTAGTTTAATCCTCATTTCTGAAATGATGTGTTCTATTATTTGAACTTTTCCGTCTTCTGTCACCTTGTTTCTGAGTTGTTCTAATTCTTATTTATAATCTTTTGCCTCTTATATCATTTATTTGTCTTTTAGTACCCTTTAAAGCATTAATTGATAGTAGTTACTGGTTTTGGAGGAATTTTTATTGTTTGTTTGTAGCTGTTTGTGAATTTGAAAAAGAGAAATGGCCATTTTTAAAAAATAACTTTTTCTGGTATTTTTTTCTTAGTGAAATGACTATTTCACCTTGCTTCAGTCTGCTGGCTTCATACTTTGGCATTTGGGAAGATGTGTTTATTGTCACAAATTTTAATTTCGTATCAGTAGTTCTGCCAAATGTAGCTACTCTAGGTAAAAGGGGCTTATCTTCTCATTCTCTCCCCTACTTTAATTTAGTAAGCAAATACATAATGTTATTCCTAGATGTCATTTTTTTGTTTTGAGACTGGGTCTCTGTGTTGTCATCCAGGCTGGAGGGCAGTGGCGAAGCCTCAGCTGCCCATGCTCAGGTCATCCTCCCACTTCAGACTCCTGAATGGCTGGAACTACAGGGGTGTGCCACCGTACGCAGCTAATTTTTTGCATTTTTCGTAGAGACAGGATTTCATCATGTTGCCCTGGCTGAATTTCACCATGTTGCCCAGGCTGAACTCCTGGGTTTAAGTGATACACCCACCTCAGCCTTCCAGAGTCCTAGGATTATAGGCGTGAGTCACACATGTCTGGCCCTAGATGGAATATTGAGTAGCAGATTCATAGGCATTTATGGAAAATACTTGCAAAGTAAAGCCTCTTCGGCAACATTTATTTTGAAGATAAAATTGTTGCAAGGGTTTGATAATTTTAGAAACATAAAGTAAATGTCCTATGATGTTGAAACATAGGTAATTCAGCTTTAAAAATAAATTTTTATTTAATGAATACGATATCTATTTATGCCTTTTTTAGTTTATAAGTTACAGGAATACTTTAAAAGTGTTTTGTAAGGCCAAACGTAGTGGCTCATGCCTGTAGTCCTACCGCTTTGGGAGGCTGAGGTGGGTGGGTCACTTGAGGTCAGGTGTTTAAGACCAAACTGGCCAACATGGCGAAACTCCGTCTCTACTAAAAATACAAAAAATAGCCGAGTGTGTTGGTGGGTGCCTGTAATCCCAGCTACTCGGAAGGCTGAGGCTGGAGAATTGCTTGAACCTGGGAGGCAGAGGTTGCAGTGAGCCAAGACCATGCCATTGTACTCCAACCTGGGTGACAGAGCGAGACTCTGTCTCAAAAAGTATATATATATTATTTATAAAATTTTAATCTTTTTTTTTTTCTTTTTCCCGAGATGAGTCTTGGTCTGTCACCCAGACTGGAGTGCAGTGGCATGATCTCTGCTCACTGCAACCTCTGCCTCCCAGGTTCAAGCAATTCTTCTGCTTCAGCCTCCCAAGTAGCTGGGATTACAGGTGCCCGCCAACACACTCAGCTAATTTTTGTATTTTTAGTAGAGACGGGGTTTTGCCATGTTGGCCAGATTGGTCTTAAACTCCTGACCTCAGGTGATCCACCTACCTCAGCCCCCCAGAGACTATACAGGTGTGAACCACTGCGCCAGCTATAAAATTTCAATCTTATTAATACGTTAAGCATAGAATATAGTAGTGACCTATTAGTTTTGGTACTTGTAAAAATATAGCATGTACATGTGTGGTTTGTTTTCATTTTTTAACTTTATGGTTTCATGGTATCTATAAACTAAAAAAAAAAATCCTATACATATTTCTAAATTTAGGTTAAATGTGCACAGTACTGGCCAACAGATGACCAAGAGATGCTGTTTAAAGAAACAGGATTCAGTGTGAAGCTCTTGTCAGAAGATGTGAAGTCGTATTATACAGTACATCTACTGCAATTAGAAAATATCAATGTAAGACCTTTCTTGCCCAAAAGTCTGGATTTTATGTGATGATTTAAAGAATTATTTATTATTAGATTTGAAGTTGATAAGCACATGCATTTGGATAATACCTGTAGTATCTAGTCATAATCATTTGTTTTTAGATTGTGTGCCTACATGTAGTAGCTTTCTGAAGACTCTGAAGAAACAGTAGAAACTAAGAATTTCGAAGTTGAGGTTGATATTTGGGGATTGAAAATTAATTAATAGAAATACATGGGGATTAATAGAGAGGGCTTTAGAATCTGGCAAACCTGAATTCAAATCCAGCTCTGCTCCTTAGTAGAGGTGTACTTTAGACTTGTTCCCCACTCTCCCTGTGCCCTTCCTTGATCTGTAAAATGGAGGTTACCACGCCTCCCCTCCACGGCTGTCCCGAAAGTCAAATGAAGATGTGTATGCAGAGCACCTGACCTCAGTAGATACCCAGGAAGCAATAGCTCCCAGGACTTTTGACAGGCAAGAAAATAACAAGAAAATAACTTAGAAAACTATTGTTAAGTGATTCACAACACAGAAATTTGTCCTTATTGAGTTGGGAAAAAATGGTGTGATATATGTGTGTGTGTGTGTATACATATATATATATACACACGTACATATACATGTATAAAAGTAGCATGTGGTCTCAAGAACATTTCCTTGGGTGTTTGTTTGGTTAGTTGTTTTTTTTTGAGACAGTCTTGCTTTGCTTTGCTTTGGGAGACTGAGGTGGGCAGATCACCTGAGGTCAGGAGTTCGAGATCAGCCTGACCAACACAGCGAAACCCCAGCAGTACTAAAAATACAAAAAAAATAGCCAGACGTGGCACTGTACACCTGTAGTCCCAGCTACTTGGGAGGCTGAGACAGGAGAATCACTTGAACCCAGGAGGTAGAGGCTGCAATGAGCCAAGATCATGCCACTGCACTCCAGCCTGGGCAACAGAATGAGACTCTGTTTTAAAAAATAGAGGGGATCAGGAGAACTAATGAGTTCAGTCTGTCACTTACTAGCTAAGTAATCTATGGAAAAATTCCCATAACTTAATGGATTTAATATAACTATTCTTTTTTATAATATAAAATATGGGGATAATAAGAATATTTACACTATTCATACTAACTGAAGACTATTGGTCAAATGATACATATGTGAAAGCATTTTGCAACCTGATAAACAAAATATAAAAATCATTCTTTTTTGTTATTATTTAAGGTATAATCAATTCTCAGTAAGGACTGTTTCAGAAATAGGGAAATACATCTGCGGCCTTCATCTAAATCAATTTTAATGCCATAAGCAAATGAGTAATTACCTAGGCTAAATACCAAAAGAAGATGATTCAGAGAACTGTGAGAACCTTGTGGAAATAAGTTCTGTTTCTGGGAATAAGCAATGAACTCATTAGCCATTCGTGGCGGCACGCACCTGTAGTCCCAGCTACTCAGAAGGCTGAGACAGAGAATCACTTGAACCCAGGAGGTGGAGGCTGCAATGAGCCAATGCCACTGCACTCCAGCCTGGGCATTCTGTTTCTGGGAATAAGCTCAGTCCAGCATCAAAGAGTTATTGATGTATCTCAATGCAGTTTAAGACACGTCAGTGGAAACAGTTGGGACAAAATTAATATACTAATGGGAATTTATAAATAAATCTAAGAATTATCATTCCTAATTTTGAGCCTTTTTTTTTTTGAGACAGAATCTCGCTGTGATGCCCAGGCTGGAGTGCAGTGGCACAACCTCAGCTTACTGCAACCTCCACATCCCAGGTTCAATTGAGTCTCCTGCCTCAGCCTCTCAAGTAGCTGGGATTACAGGTGGCCACTACCACGCCCAGCTAATTTTTTTGCATTTTTAATAGCGTCAGGACTTCACCATGTTGGTCAGGCTGGTCTTGAACCCCTGACCTCAGATGATCCACATGCCTCAGCCTCCCAAAGTGCTGGGATTACAGGTGTGAGCCACTGTGTCTGGCAGTTTTGAGCCTTTTTAGGTGACTCCAGAGACTGCATAATAAGCTTAGTTATAGATGTCATGGGAAGCTAGACAGAAGGAAAACCAGAACCTAGGCCTTGCACACACAGCATGCACCTGTGCTTACTCAAGTGCTTACTCAATGTAGCAAAAAAAAACAAGTGTTCCAAGGGATCAACCATAAAAGGAACTGCCACACATCTAAAAAGCATGTACATATAACCCTTCTCTTTAAAGCTTTTTGTAATAGTAATGAATTGGAAGGGACAATAGGAATGGGAGGTAGTTGAAAAGGATAAGTTTAGAGAGGAAAAAAGAACCAAGGGAGTGAGAGAAAGTGATTATGAAGTAGGGGCTAATAGCCAACCTCAGCCCGCAGATCTCTGTCTTTATCGAGGTCCCTGGGGTCCAGAGAACCAGTTTGCTTCTAAGGGAGTCTGGCTTGTGTCTGTTAACAAGTCCAAAGGTAAAGCTGTGTTCTCAGCAAACGCTGTACCTCCTCCAGTCTAATGGAGCAGCAAACTGACATACCAGGAGCCCTTTACAGTGACTTACTTAAAGCTAAAAGTTTGAACTCTTGCCCCTGAACGAAGACATTGCATCTCTGCTTTCAAAGTGGCCTGTGGCTTAAGCTATGGAGATAATTTTGAGGGGTTTTGAAAAATAGGGTCATCTAGAATACTTATTTGTCTTTCAGTTTTTTGTTTTTAGTTGCCCTTCACTATTTCCGTAATGTTGTTGGGCAGCTTTATGTTTAGTGAGTTCCAGGAATACTGTTATAATGCTGACTGTCTTCTATTTCCTGTCCCTGTAGATTAGCAAGATGAGTCTGATTGTTATGATGCTCAGCTGGGATTTGGATCAAAATAGTTTAAACAGTTTATTCTACCTAGAATGTTGTCTCTCTTCTCTGCCTATTTATATCCTACATGTCCTTCAGTAACCCCTGTGGCCCACTTCTTACTTAGGTCTCTCCTGGCATATATCTATGACACATTCATCCCTAACAGCTGTGATTCTTCTTAACGCTTTTTCTGTTCTACTGGCTTGTTCAGTACTTCTCTCTATGTAAATCTTGACTCCATAATGAGGTTTTTAACTTCCAAGGAGTTGGAAATTACCTGCTGCCTTGGTACTCGCTTGCCGTTGCACAGAGTACATTTTTAAGCACATTATACCTGAGTGATTGTTGTAAAACACAGATGGCAATCTTTCCACCCTCTAAGAATCCTTCTGTGGCTTCCATTGGTTACCAAAAAAGTCTCTGTTCAGTGCGCAAGACCATGACCCAGCTCAGCCTGGTGCTTGCCTCCTTGTCTACCTCCTCCTTCGGGTACCCAGGATGTGTACAAGCTATAAGACAGACTTCTCTAGTAAGTTAATTCCTTGGTGGCAGTAGGTGGCGTGCCTTTGCATATTGCTTTCTCTCCGCTTAGAATGCAAGCCGGTCCCTAGCTGTTTCTGCCACTCTTCCTGATCTGGTGAGTTCAGTCTGTCTTTCACAATGAATTACAGTCAGTAAATATTGATGCTGGCAAAAATTGATGAGAGACTCAACTAAGGCAGTGATAGTGAAGGTACAGATTTGACATCTGGTTAGGAGATAGGGTTGACAGACTTTGTCACTCTTTAGGTGTAGAGGAAAACCCAATGAAGAGGTTGAAAATGTGTTGAGTTTTACAATTGACTGGAGCTTTCTAGGGGCCACAGTAAAGGCAATTGGTAAGTATAGTTGTTTTAAAAATGGCCAGTATCTGTTAAGCATTTACCATGTGCAGGGATATGGCAGGTACTTCACATTAATTGTTTCATTTATTCCTTATAACAGTTTTGTAAGGTAAGTAGTATTATTAACCCTGTCTACAGAGGACAAAACCGGGGCTTAATGAAAGTCTTTTAGAAACAAAATCTTGGTACCTTCCATGTATACCTAAAGTGTGAAAGTAATTGAGCCTGGGGTCATAGAGCTGTATAGATCTTTTATGATAATTGAAAAGTGTATAATTTTATTATATATTTATGATGATTATTAACATGCATTTGAAGGCTATGAACAGGACGTACACTTAAATTGATGTGGCCTAACAATTCCTGTTGTTACATCTGCTCAACTCACAGGTTATCCTCCTGGGCTCATATATGCAAGTTTGACATTCCTATTCAAAGTCTTTAAATTTAGAATTCTCTTTTAAAAATGGAAATGGGATTTTGCCTTGAAAAGAACAGCAAGCCACTGACACTTTGTGCAGAATGTAGTATACATAATGCAAAGTTTTACACAGGAAACTTGGCGGGCATGTGTGGAATGGCTGCAGACAGGGACAGCCTATAATTGTGGGTGCAACCTGGGTGTATGTAGGGAGTAGGGTGAAGCAGCGAGAAGGGTGGGGAGGCCAGCTGGGGACCAGAGGAGAACTCGTGTGACTTGGTGACCAAGGAGAAGAAAAGGGTGCTTCCATAGTTTTGAAAATAAGAAGTTTGCCAAATATTGTAAAGTATAAATGCAGACCTTGTTTGGAATAAAGGTGAATTTTGTTTTAGCTCTCTATCCTTTGGCAACCTTTTTTTCCCTCTCTCATTTTTTTTCCTGCATGAAAAAGAGGGAAAGGTGTCCATCCACGCATACGAACATTTCTGTACCAGAGTAGTAAACATATGACTCTTATGCCTTCGTGTGGTTCTTTGTTACTGTGAATTATATGATTTTTGGAAAGCTGTGTTTTTTGAATCTTGTTTCCATAAGGATAAATTAATTAAAATTAACGTCTCAAAAAAGTCCTGGTTCTATAGGGGGAAAAAACCCAACTGATTTTCAAAAATCTATTAGTGGGGAAGACTGTGCTATACAGATAGTCATGAGCATTTCTAGGAACTGGCTTCCAGTATCCCAGGCAGCATGACCTGAACTTGAAAAAGATTGAGACCACTAGTCTTGAGTCAAAATCATCCAAGCAAAGAGAAAGCAAGCCATCGCCTAAGATTGTGGGGTAACCATATGTTTGAGCCAGGACATGATGAAGTAATTGTGTGCAGGACCCCATAGGAGCACTGGGCCATAGCCTAGAGAGCACCTCAGGTCCCTGCTCAGAGTGAACCTCATAAAGGCCCACACAGACTGAGTCTGGTCCTTCCGATGGCCACAGCAAGTAAGAAACAAAGTGGGTTATGAACGTCCATTGGAATCGTAACCGTTTAAAGGAAAAAACTTTGAGATAACTGTATCCCCCTCACTGTTAAGAACCCACCTCTCTAGCCCATTCCTGTGTTGGTTTTACCTTGTTAACTGCCTAACTGCTGCTTTGTGAAAGCAGTTTACCCTTTGTATTTTGGAATGTTTTGAATTTCCTTTTTTAATGCAATAAGTTTAATTCACCTTTTTTTTTTAACCTACAATAAGATTGACTCCTTTCGGTGTACAGTTGTGTGACTTTTGACAATGCATTCAGTTGTGTAACCACCACCCACAACAGAAATGTAGATTGGTTCTGTCACCTCTCCCATGCCCCGGATGTTCTTGTGCTGCTTGTGTACAGTTAGTCCTGTCCTCTACCCCCAGCCTCTGGCAACCACTGATCTGGTTTCTGTTTTTGTGAGTCTGCCTTCTAGAATGTCATATAAATGGAATAGTATAGTATATAGCCTTTAGCCTGACTTTGTTCACTTAGCATAATTAATTTAAAAAGAAATGCCTTGAAATCTGGAAACCGTGTTCATTTTAATTTGTAATGGAGAAATTTTTTAGTGCCTTTAGTATATTGAGAACTTGTGGATCACAATGTATTTGAAATTATTAAGGCTGGATGTTAAAAGGTCATCAAAAGTATGTACTTTTAAAAATATTTTTTCACTATATTTTATTAGTATTATACCTTATATACTAAGTCTAGGACTTAGGAGTCTTAATTTCTACTGCAAAATAGGAAAATTTGTATTTTTAAAATGAAAGCTAACTTCTAATTTTGAAAATTTTTATTGGGAGCAGATATTATAATAATCTTTAGCTGTTAACCGTTAAACATGTCAAGGTTTTTTACATTGTTTCTATGCCTCCTCCCTCAAAAAAAAGTCCTACAATAAAACTGAAAAATTGCGCAAAGACATATTAGTGAAAGACCACTGCTTCGTTTACACAAATGAAGAGTATAAAGCAGAGAAGTGCTCCTTGGGGCAAAAGGCAATTGGTGAAAAGCTAAGGAACATTTTCATAATGAGTTAGAAATTCAGATCATCAGGAATATCCAGGAAGCGATAGTGACTGCCAGGCAGGCTTAAGAGACAGGAAACATTTAGTATGTTGGTAAGCCATCTTAGCACATCAGCAAAGGCATATAAACAGCTTTAGGATTGGAAATTATTGCCATGGGGAAAGGCAACATTAGAGGAGCAATTCCAATTAAAAATATAAAGATTGTTTCTTTAGATTAATTATTGAGTTGCTCCTCTATGCCTGTGTAGCAGAATCTAAAAGATAAATCATGTAAATGAGAGATTGTATTTAAACTTTGAAATTCATTAAAAGGAACACATTAATGTAAAATTATACTGGTAGAAATTTTTTAAAATAGAAAAAAATAGCTCACTCATGCAAGAACTAAAGAAAATATTGGTAATGTGTATGGTACAGATTAGTAGCTGAGAAGCCAAAGGCTGCCCCAGACTGCTTCAAATCCTGGCTGTGCCATGTTCCAGCTGTGTGACCTTGGGCAGACTACTTACCCTTTGTTTCAGTTTCCTCATCAGGAAAATAGGTTTTAATAGGATTATTGTATGGATTGAGTTAATAAGTAAAGTGCTTAGAACAGGCCTCCAAAATAATAAGTGTTGTATGTGTTAGCTATTATGAATACATCCCAAATTTCCACTAAAGAAAATCTTCCCTAATTTGTATGTGGGATTGTCAGAAAACAAATGGAAAAATCATAGTATAAACATCCCTTTGGCTTAAAAGGATTACACGAAACACATGATCTTTCTGAAGCAGTTTTTTAAAAGAAAAAAATTAGAACTAACTTCTCCTCCCCTGATTTTCACTTTTTAGAGTGGTGAAACCAGAACAATATCTCACTTTCATTATACTACCTGGCCAGATTTTGGAGTCCCTGAATCACCAGCTTCATTTCTCAATTTCTTGTTTAAAGTGAGAGAATCTGGCTCCTTGAACCCTGACCACGGGCCTGCGGTGATCCACTGTAGTGCAGGCATTGGGCGCTCTGGTACCTTCTCTCTGGTAGATACTTGTCTTGTTTTGGTAAGTGCTTCTTATGCTCTCATTTTAATCTCCTTGATTTTTTAAAAATTGTTTCTGTTAACAAGGAATAAGCTCTGATGTATCCCAGAACTGAGGTTTTTCAACTTAAACTTCTACTTCTTTTGGAAAAACCTAAAAATCTCATTTCTACCCTTGCAACTGCCTCTTATTCGTGACTGATGGGAATGTATCCAAGATCATTTTGGAGATCCCAGAGAGGTTGTTTTTCTTCCTGGTAGCTTTGTAATATAGAAATAATAGGTCCCTCTCTCCCATTTTTTCAAATATAAATTCATATGTAATATTGAATTCCTTCTTCCTCAGACAACTACTTTCTCATTCTTTAATTTAAAAACTAGGGATAATGATAGACATACTTCACAGGGTTGCTGAGAGAATTCAATGAATTAATACATTTAGGACACTTAGAAGAGTCCCTGGTATTTTCTGAGCATTCCATAAATGTCAGTAATACTGTTACTCCCCTGAGGTTTCTGTCTGTGCCCCCAAGAGCTGATTCTTTCTCCACCAGTCATTCCGAGTCCCAGTCTTTATACAGTCTAGATCTTTTCTTCTCTTTTTAGGACCTTTATTTTTTCCTTACTTCGGATACATGGAACTTCTTCTGTTTGCCCTTGTACTTCTTCTAACTTCTGTCTTCTTTCTTCCTCCTTTTATTATAGAATCAAACCCACCAGTAATACTATCTGCCTTGATTTCTATGCCATCTTCTCCTTCAGTAGTCCCTGTAGCTTAGTTCTTGCCTTCTGAGCATGTTCTAAGATTATCGGTAACCTAGGCAATTTAGCTTGTCTTATATTCAGGCTGGTGGGGATTTTGTTTTTGTTTAGGGACAGGGTTTTGCTCTGTCACCCAGGCTGGAGTGCAGTGGTGCAATCACTGCTTACTGCAGCCTCAACCTCCTGGACTCAATCGATCCTCCCACCTCAGCCTCCCAAGTAGCTGCCTGCACTACCACATCCACCTAGTTTTTACTTTTTTATTTTTAGTAGAGACAGGGTCTCACTATGTTGGCCAGGCTAGTCTCAGATTCCTGGGCTCAAGTGATCCTCTTTGCCTCACTCTATCAGTATGCTGGGATTACAGGTGTGAGCCACCACACTTGACACTAGACTGGTGTTCTTCACCTTGAGTTTAAGGCCCTCTATTAGTCTCTTCTGTGTCTCGCTAAAATTTAGCTATGCTTCATTGCAGTTGTATCAGCATTCTTATGCTTTCCAACATGACTGCTAGAGCAAAGTAGATTCTCAGGTGAATTAATATGATGATGCTATTCATTGTAAACACATACACAAGGAGCTTGATCAGTGGGGTGATGTTGTTGGTAGAACGTTTCAGATGTTGTACCTCCCATGAAAGCTAGGAATTAGGAATGGTTGAGTCTTAACACATCTACCGTATTACTTTACCACTCTGTATGTATATAGTATACTTCAATCAAAATTAGATTGTTACATTAAAGTTTAAAAACTCTGGTGATTATTTTGTTAATGATGTCTGTTCCCTGCCAACCGTTACTTCATCAATTTTTTATTTTTATTTTTGGTGGGCCTACGTGTTGGGGATTCTAACACTAGGTCAGTAGACCAGAGTGGCAGTGCTGTAGCTCAGCAGTGTTATTGTGTATCTGGGCTTTTAGTGACTCTCTTTTCCACCATCTTCCTTTATTTTATTTTTTTGAGATAGTCTCATTTTATTGCCCAGCCTGGAATGCAGTGGCACGATCTCAGGCTTACTGTAACCTCCTCCTCCTGGGTTCAAGTGATTTTCCTGCCTCAGACTCCCAAGTAGCTGGAATTACAGGTGTGCACCACCACACCCAGCTAATTTTTGTATTTTTATTAGAGATGCGGTTTTGAGTTGTTTGGCCAGGCTGGTCTCGAACTCTTGGCCTCAAGTGATCTGCCCTCCTTGGCCTCCCAAGGTGTTGGGATTACAGGAGTGAGCCATCATGCCTGGCCTCTTTTACATGATCTTTAGATGGGTGCCGTATATCCAGACATTGTGTCTGTATTGCAGACATGAAGAAGGCAGAAGGGCAGTGAGCAGAAAGGTTGACTCCTGCCATGACTTAAAAAAAAAAAAAAAGTCTTTATACTAGCCAGAACTAATCATAAATCTTTCCTTTGACCACTGACTGGCCAGAAGGAATGATATTACAGTGATTAACTTGGAATCAATTGTGACTTAGCTAAAGAATCAAACTCCTCCATCTACTACTTGAGGGATTGAGATGTGGGGAGGAACGAGTAGGTTGGGATCGTTGTTGTATAAATAACATTACAGCTGCAGGGTTAAATTATACTTGTTCTTTCAGAGGAGAAAATGCATAGCAAGAATTTTAGCAATGATCCTGCATTGGTTCTATTTCCTGGGTTCCAAAAACGAAAGACTTGACTCATTTTTGCCTTTCTTGCAGATGGAAAAAGGAGATGATATTAACATTAAACAAGTGTTATTGAACATGAGAAAATACCGAATGGGTCTTATTCAGACCCCAGATCAACTGAGATTCTCATACATGGCTATAATAGAAGGAGCAAAATGTATAAAGGGAGATTCTAGTATACAGGTAAACTTTATACAGGTTTAAAATCATATCTATTTATTAAATACACGTAGCATCAAATAACTGCACTTCACTTGAGCCCTTATCTTGTTTGTTTCAAAAAGTATATTTAAAGTTTTGTGGTAAATCCAGCTGGCTGTCTTAAAATTGTAAAATTGTAGCTAGCTTCCTTATATATACTCAGCCTCAGGTTAAATCCTGTATGTTACTTAAAAGCCCTCGTAGAAACAAGATTTCATTAGAGAAACTTAATTTTTCAAGTTGGGGTAGTTAAGCTTTTAATTTTTAAAGTAACTGAAAACTTCAGGTACTTTTGCCCTCATTAAACAACTACTTGGTTTGTATAATATTTGGCTTTATAACAACAAGCAACTTGAATATTTATGGCAGATATAATGAAATGTCAGCAAAATGTTAATATTCTTCTGGTTAGTAGCTTTATTCTCATGAAGCTATTTTTATTGCATATTTGTAGAACCTAAATTCAAAGACTGATCAGAAATCTGTGTTCTGTACTAAGGTAAAATGTAAAATAGAAACAACCATAGACTCTATTTTTTGCCTGGTCTAATCACATAGTATTGGATATAAGTAGATACTGTAAGTTGATAGATAATATAAGAAGATAGCCTTTCTTTTCATTATGTTTCTCACGTGAACATACTTACTAACACTTTCATTTCTGTAATTACTAGCCAATACAGGAATATTTTGAATAAGCCTTCTTTTATAACTTAGATCGGACCATTGGTGTGAGAATAAAGGTTTATTTTAAAAGATTTTTTTCCACATCTTTATTATATAGCATTAAAATATCCTTTTTTTTTTTTTAAGAGAGTCTTGCTCTTTCGCCAGGTGCCAGGCTGGAGTGCAGTGGCGCGATCTCGGCTCACTGCAACCTCAGCCTCCTGAGTATCTGGGACTACAGGCGCGCACCATTACACCCAGCTAATTTTTGTATTTTAGTAGAGACAGGGTTTCACTGTGTTGACCAGGATGGTCTCAATCTCTTGACCTGGTGATCTGCCTGCCTCGGCCTCCCAAAGTGCTGGGATTACAGGCGTGAGCCACCGCGCCTGCCCTAAAATATTCTTAATGAATAGAAACTTTAGGGTACTCAGAGCCAAAATGCTCAATATGTGGAAAACTCAGCCCACAGAACATGCCCTGCTTCAGACGCCAGACTTTGGGAACACTGGGTATGCCTGGATCAGTTTGGCAGTGATCAGTGATTTAGGTGAAGTAAAAGTTATTTCAGGTGTTTAAGATTTTTTTTTTTTTTTGAGATGGAGTCTCCCTCAGTCACCCAGGCTAGAGTGCAGTGGTGCAATCTCGACTCACTGCAACCTCTGCCTCCCAGGTTTAAGTGATTCTCCTGCCTCAGCCTCCTGAGCAGCTGGGACTACAGGCACATGCCACCACACCCAGCTAATTTTTTGTGTTTTAGTAGAGACAGGGTTTCACCATGTTGGCCGGGATTGTCTTGATCTTCTGACCTCGTGATCCGCCCACCTCGGCCTCCCAAAGTGCGGGGATTACAGGCGTGAGCCACTGTGCCTGGCCGGAAAATTTCCCTTTTTAATCACAGTAAGCTTTCACCAAATTAAATCTGGGAATTCAAAAAGAAAATTAAATAGTTCAATCAGATTTACCCACGCCTTCACAGCCTGCATGCTGCCTTCCCTGCCTGCTTCGTGGCTGTGGTGAGACGGGTAACTTGGGAAATGTACCGTCCTTTGGATTGTGTCTTTTCCTGTCACAGCTTTTTTTTTTTTTTTAAGTTTTGTGTCTTTAGTTTTAGAATACATACTTTATCTGAGGATCTTTTTTTATCACAGAGATGGGTTTTTCTAGACACTTTTTTGTGGAATCTTTTGACAGTGCAGTTTGTGGCTAGGAAGGACTCTTTTTTTTGTGGTTAATTTACTTGGTATGGTATAGTCATCAGACTCTCAATTCTAAGGCATTTTCTGCCCCTATTCCAGATAGGACATTGGAAACATCTTTATCCTTCAGGTACTTAGGATCAGAAAAGCATGCTACCCATTCCAAGGGGTTAATTTCTGCAGAAATTGTCTTGGCAAGACTCTAATGATGTATGTAGTACATTATTAGATGTGTATGTATGAGGGTAAGTGGGTATGGGTGTGTATGTGTGGACATACACACATACGGTGTATTTTTTTATTATATAAGTAATAAGTACATGTTGGCTATCAAAGATTTCAAAGAACATGGAAATATATCATGTACCAAGTGGAAATTCTCATTAACTCACTGAACCCCAAATTTGTAACCGTTTTGGGATGTGTGTTGTCTTAGTCCATTCTTGCAGCTATTACAAAATACCTTAGACTGGATAATTTATAAACAAAAGAAACTTACTGCTCACAGTTTTGGAGGCAAGGAAGTCCAAGATCAAGGCATCAGCAGATAGGATTTCCGGTGCAGGTCCATTCCTCATAGATGGCACCTTCTTTGTAGCCTCTCGTTTGATGGAGCAGACAGGCTCCCTCAGGCCTATTTTATAAGGGCATAAATCCCATTCATGAGAGAGGAGCCCTCATCACCTTATGACCATCTTTTTGTTGTTGTTGTTGTTGAGACAGAGTCTCGCTCTGTTGCCAGGCGCCAGGCTGGAGTGCAGTGGCGTGATCTCAGCTCACTGCAACCTTCGCTTCCCGGGTTCAAGCAGTTCTCCTGCCGCAGCCTCCCAAGTAGCTAAGACTCCAGGCACGCGCCACCACCCCCAGCTAATTTTTGTATTTTTTAGTAGAGACGGGGTTTCACCATGTTGGCCAGGATGGTCTCGATCTCCTGACCTCATGGTCCGCCTGCCTTGGCCTCCCAAAGTGCTGGGATTACAGGCGTGAGCCACCGCGCCCGGCACCTTATGACCTTCTAAAGGCCCCAGTTCTTAACATTGCCATAGTGGGGATTATGCTTCATGTTTCAATATGAATTTTGGAGAGACACACATGTGCATTCGGATCATAGCACATGTGTATTTATGTATGTAGATCTTTTTATTTCTTATAAATATGATATTTTTTCTCCAAATACCATTTGCTGTGCCATGATGTACATGCTCTGGAGACACTTTTTTCTATTTCTCCTCCTACAACTCCAGTGTCCAGTACTGTAGCCATTGGCTACATGTGCTGTTGAGTGCTTGCTGTGTGGCTATCTGAATCAAGATGTTCTTAAAGTGTAGGCTACACACCAGAGTTTCAAAATTTACTTAATACAGAAAAAGGTATAAAATATCTCAAATTTTAAAACATTGAT
Source organism: Cacajao melanocephalus (assembly GCA_963573385.1). Lineage (NCBI taxonomy): Eukaryota > Metazoa > Chordata > Mammalia > Primates > Pitheciidae > Cacajao > Cacajao melanocephalus. Next base: position 34,745 of record CAUYLG010016236.1, read on the forward strand.
TATGTGTTAAGATGGTACTATTTATAATATTTCGAGTTAAATGCAACATTAAAATTCTTTTTTTTTGTGGGGGGGGCGTGGACAGAGTTTTGCTCTGTCGCCTAGGCTGGGGTGCGGTGGTGCTGTCTTGGCTCACTGCAACCTCTGTCTCTCTGGGTTCAAGCATTTCTCCTGCCTCAGCCTCCCAGACAGCTGGGATTACAGGCACCCGCCACCACACCCAGCTAATTTCTGTATTTTTAGTAGAGACGATGCTTCACTATGTTGGCCATGCTAGGCTCGGACTCCTGACCTTAAGTCATCTACCTGCCTTGAACTCCCAAAGTGCTGGGATTAAAGGCATGAGCCACCACACCTGGCCAAAAATGCCTATTTTTTAACATGACCACTAGAACATTTTATATTTGTGGCTCACATTATATTTCATTGGAGAGTGTTGGAACAGAAATCTAAAAGAAGTTCCTCAAAATCTTAAATCGTAAAACTTTCGAATTCTAGAGATCTGAAGTTTGACCTTTATTAATGTGGAACCCTAAACTGTATAAATATAACTGTAGCCCATAAAAATACTTTGTTTGACATATTAGGATGTGACAGCCTATTTATTAAAAGACTTCTTTCTCTTCATACATCCTGTTCCTTTTCTTTGCCTGAATTTTTTGGGAAAAAAAATGAATATAGGAAGATGGGAAAAAGCTTGACAAGGCTCTAATGATGTATACAGTACATCATTAGATGTGTGTGTGTGGGCAGTATGGGCATGATGCAGTGTGGACGTACTTGAACCTGTGTGGCCCGAGAACTGTCTTTCTAGTAATAGTTTTGTCTGGTCTTGGTATTAGGGTGATGCTAGCCTCATAGAATGAGTTAGCAAGTATTTCCTCTCTTTCTGTCCTCTGAAAGAGATTGTAGAGAATTGTATATCTTCCTTAAATGTTTGGTAGGATTTATCAGTGAACTCATCTGGGCCTGATGCTTTTTATTTCAGAAGGGTGTTAATTTTGATTCAAAATTTTTAAGTAGATGTAGGTCTATTTAGATTGTCTGTTTTTTCTTGTGTGAGTTTTGGCAAAGAATTGGTCCATTTTATCTAGGTTATCAAATTTATGGACATAAGAGTTAATACTGTTTTTTCATCATCCTTTTAATGTCCATGGGATCTGTAGTGATGGTCCTGTCTTTCATTTCTGATATTGTGTCTTTTTTCCTTTTTTGTTTAGCCTGGTTAGAAGATCATTATTTTATTGATCATTTCAAAGAACAAGCTTTTGGTTTCCTTGATTCTTCTGTGTTGATTTCATGTTTTTAGTTTCATTGATTTCTCTAATTCTTATTATTTATTTTCTTCTTACTTTGGATTCAATTGGCTCTTTTTTCTACTTCTCTAAGGTGCAAACTTAGATTATTGATTTTAGTTCTTGGAGGTCCAGTGGTGCAACTGGTTAGGACACAGTACTTACATGATTTTAGTTCTTTCTTTTCGAATAATGCATTGTAAGCTATAAGTTTCCCCCAAACCCTGCTTTTGCTACATCTCACAACTTTTGATGATTATGTTTTTATTTTGATTTAGTTTGAATTCATTTTAAATCTCTCTTGATTTCTTTTTTGATCTTTGTGTTATTTAGAAGTGTGTTGTTTAATCTCCATGTATTTGGGGATTTTCCCATTATGTTCCTGTTACTGCTTTCTTAGCTTAATTCCGTTGTGATCTGAGAGCAATACTGTTTGATTTCTATTCTTTTAAATTTGCTAAGGTGTGTTTTATGGTTCAGAATGTGGTCTATTTTGATGAATGTTTCATGTGAGCTTCAGATAAATAGTATTCTCTTGTTGCTGGAAGAAGTATTCCATAGATGTCAGCTAGTGTTGGTAGATCAAGTTGTTGAGTTCGACTGTGTCCCTGCTAATTTTCTGACTCCTGCATCTATCAGTTTCTGATATGGGGTGTTTAGGTCTCCAGGTATAAAAGTGGGTTTATATGTCTCTCCTTGAAGTTCTATTGGTTTTTGCCTCACATAGTTTGATGCTCTGTTAGGCACGTACACATCATTATGTGATGCCCTTCCTTTTCTCTAATAATGTTCTTTGCTTTGAAGTCTGTGCCATACGCTGAAATTAATATAGCCACTCTTGCTCTCTTTTGGTTAGTGTCAGCATATTTTTTTTCCTATCCACTTACTTTTAAGGTATATATATCTTTATTTTTAAAGTGGGTTTCTTATAGATAATATATAGTTGAGTATTGATTTTTGTTTTGATTCATTCTGAAAATCTCTTTTAATTGGTGCTTTTAGACCATTGGCATATGAAGTGATTACTGATAAAGTCGGATTAATAAATACCACACCTGTTACTGTTTTCTTTTCCTTTTTTTGAGACAGAGTTTCACTCTTTTTGCCCAGACTAGAGTGCCATGGTGCGATCTCGGCTAACTGCAGCCTCTGCCTCTTGGGTTCAAGTGATTCTCCCCACTCAGCCTCCCAGGTAGCTGGGATTACAGATGCCCTCCACCACACCCAGCTAATTAGAGATGGGGTTTCGCCATGTTGGCTAGGCTGGTCTCAAACTCCTGACCTCATGGTATCTGCCCAGCTTGGCTTCCCAAAGTGCTAGGATTATAGGCATGAGCCAGTGCGCAGAGTGATTGTATCTTAAGTCTATAAATATATATAATTATCATCATAAAGCATGTGTTCATTTACAGAAAACTTCCAATGACCTTGACCTTCCTATAGAAATATAGACTATTCCATTTGCCTTTCAGCACAAGGTCAGGCATAAATACTTAAGCTGGTTGCTGGTATTACCACATATTTATTAGCAAATTCCCAGTGTTGATGATGACAGTAAACCTCCCAGAGTAAATACCTAGTTTGGCAATTCAGAATTAATGTTGTAAGATCTCTAGCTGGTAATTTGCTATTACTAATAAAGTATTAAATGTAAATAACTTTTAACAAATTACAGAGGATTTCAAATTTAATTGCATCACTTAAAACTTTCTTCAGTGAGAGAAATGGGTAGAGTTGGAGTTCTAGGCAGGGTGTGGGGGGCATTACTCGTAGTGACAGTGACTCATGGGGGTGGCTCAACATGAGCACAGAATTAGAAAGATGAAACAGTACAGGCCTCAAAATGAGAGCTCCTGTGGGATTATAGTTTAGTGAAATGGATTTCCTTGGCTTCACCAGTCAGCAGTAATGATCTGGGGCAGGTGACTCAGGATTGCTGGGTCACCTGTATGTCATAGAGAGGACAAAGATGAGTAAGTTTGCTCAACATAGACAAGGCAAAATGGCATTGTTGGGTTTGTGGGTTTTTTTTTTTTTTAATTCACTAGCATCAAATATCTCTTTTATTGCTCTCTCTGCTGGGTACTTTTCTTGTTGACATATTCTGAATTTGTTGCATATTCTGGGAAGTGGTCCAGTGAGACTTGATTTTTGGCATCATCTTATTTGTTGACATTGTTGAATGTTGCCCAATTATAAGGCCAAGTTACTATAACTAGGTCTCAGTCAAGAATGGAAACTTCAAAAATTGACCAGTATAATTCTGGAGGCAATTTAACATTTTTGTGGGGTACTTTTCTTAAACTAGCCAGTGTCTACAATTCATAAGCTTTTCAGGTACACAGATCTTTATGAGAGATCACAGCATAATCATTAACCCAGACTTGCCTAGGCTAGGTTAAAATTCTGTCCCTACTATTTGTTAGGTACATATCCTCAGGCAAGTTACCTAACCGCTCTCCCACATCTCCCGTAAAAAGCGTGTGATAATGGTAATATTAGTATTAGTGCTTATCTCCTGAAGTTACTTGTGAGGATTCAGAGCTAGCACATCGAAGTGTTAGAATACGGCATGTGGAGTTGCAAGTGCTCCATGTCTTCACTATAAAAGATACTCTGACTGAGTAAGAAAACAAACAAGAGAACAAAGAAAATGGACACAGTCATCTAAGCGAAGATGCCCTTAATTACTTTTATGTTCCATTTTACAGTAGTTTCTTAACTGTTGACACAATATTATTCCGGGACATGATTTGTGCCCTCTCAGGGCTCAGAATTTTTCAGTTCCAACCCACTACTCCTCATGAAGTTCAGAGACTTCTTTGCCTGAGGTTTGTTCCTTTCCAGCCTCATTTCTCCTACTCAAGCTCTACGTGTCCTCTGTCCTCCAGACAAATTGTACCAAACTGTACTACTCTCTGTTCTCTGAACACAACAAATTATAGAATTTCACACTCTATAAATCTTTTGTAAATCAACTATTTTACAACAAAAAGAGAGCCAGCTGTGGTGGTGCTTGCCTGTAGTCCCAGCTACTCAGGAGTCTGAGACAGGAGGATTGCTTAAGCCCAGGAGTTTGAGGTTACAGTGAGTTATGATCATGCCATTGCATTCTGGCCTGGGCAACAGAGACCACCTCTAAAAAAAAAAACAACAAAAGGAGATACCTTAATTATGCAGCTAAGTAAAATGGCCATATTTGGGAAAGGTGAAGCATGGAAAAATGCCCTTTATTTTGGAGACCAAGTCTCGCTCTGTCACCCTGGCTAGAGTACAGTGGCATGATCTCAGCTCACTACATCCTTCGCCTCTCAGGTTCAAGCAATTCTTCTGCCTCAGCTTCCCAAGTAGCTGGAATTACAGACGTGCACCACCATGCCTAGCTAATTTTTGTAGTTTTGGTAGAGACAGGCTTTCACCATCTTGCCCAGGCTGGTCTTGAACTCCTGACCTCAAATTATCTGCCCACCTCAACCACCCAAAGTTCTGGCATTACAGGCATGCCTTTTTCTTTTTAATACCTCTGGTGCATGATGACAATGAGACAAATTAGAAACTAGTTTATTCATTGTATGAATGAATTTCCCAGAGGTTTTTTAAAGATCTAAATACAAGCGTTGCTTTTTTTGTTTTGAGACAGAGTCTCACTCTGTGGCCCAGGCTGGGTGCAGTAGTATGATCTTGGCTCACTGCAACCTCTGCCACCTGGGTTCAAGCGATTCTCCTGCCTCAGCCTCCCGAGCAGCTGGGATTCCAGGTGCCTGCCACCGCTCCCAGCTAATTTTTGTTGTTTTAGTAGAGATAGGGTTTCACCATGTTGGCCAGGCTGGTCTTGAATTCCTGACCTCCTGATCCGCCCACCTCAGCCTCCCAAAGTGCTGGGATTACAAGCATGAGCCACTGTGCCCGGCAAGCATTGCTTTTAACAGTACCATATTGCACAAGAGTAACTTCAGGGAATGAATGTTTTATAAGTTCCAAAAACTAAGTTGCAATGTTACATCTATGTCTAAAATTATTAAACTCATCAGGCAATAAGTAGAGTATTCCTTATTAATTCGATCCAAGATTCCTTGCTTCCTTGATAGGATCTTCAAAGAGGGCCAGTGTCAGTCATAGGTAATCAAAAGCGTTGGCTCCCACTGCTTCTACCTCTGCCAGTTGCCACTGGCAGCTACATAAATGGTGGTCATGTTCTCATCCTTTCAAGGACTTGAGAGACTATAGTCCCAGTGTGTAGGTTATATATGCTTTTTTCTTCTCTGGCATATACAGTTGTCACTGCTTTCATCTGCAGGGGGCCCAGATGTACTCTGTACCTCTTCTTCTTCCTCTACCTTCGTCCCTAGGAATGGTGACAAGTGAGGGCACAGGAAATGTATTTTGTAGACATAATGCAGGGCTCTTCACATGCCATCTCATTAATCGTAACCGTCTCCCAAGGTAGGTGATGACACCCTGTTTCATAGAAGAAACAGAAATTTATCTCATCTTGGTCCGAATCCTGCTTTGTGTTGCCATCTTCTCCTGAAGTCCTGGCCTGCTAGAGGCCTCCTGGAGGATGTTTCCAGCATGGAAAGTGGGCTACCCCAGCTGCCTGGAGCTGCTAGTGTACCTGGTAGGCACAACCAAATTAAAGTCTTTGGACATCATAAGGACCTGCTTGGAGATTTCACTGTTGGTTCTTCCCTAGATTCTTCCCTAGACTGAACAGTGGCAAGGAGCAATAAGGTTCCAGATCACATTCAAGCACCATCATGGTCACTACTCCAGTGTTACATACCTGTGGATTAGAAATGGATTACAATTCAAGCAAAATCTACCTTGGCTGAAATCTTTTTTTAAAATTTGGGTTTTTTGTGCAGTGCCACTTTATTTTTTATTTTGTTTTTAATTGACACCTAGTAACTGTGCATACTTATGGGGTTCTGTGCAATATTTTGATACATTTATACATTATGTAATGATCAATTAGAATATTTAGCACATCTACCAATATTTACCCACCTTATTATCTTTGTGGTGAAAACATTTAAAATCCTCTCTTCCAGCTATTTTGAAATATATATTTCATAATATATATTATTATATATTTATTTCATGATACTTGAAATATATATAAGTATATATATGAATGTTTCAAAATAGCTGGAAGAGAGGATTTTATATATATATATAAGTTTTTTTTGAGATAGGGTCTCATTTTGTTGTTCAGGCTGATATGCAGTGGCACAATCATGGCTCACTCACTGCCGCCTCAACCTCCTGGGCTCATGTGATCCTCCTGCCCTAGTGTCTTAAGTAGTTAGGACTGCAGGCACATGCCACCACACGTAGCTAGTTTTTAAATTGTTTATAGAGATCTGGTCTCACCGTGTTCCCCAGGCTTATCTCAAACTCCTGGGCTCAAGCGATCTGCCTGCCCCAGCCTCCCACACTGCTAGAATTGCAGGCATGGCCCACCATGCTGTGTCTGAAATATTAAATATTATTAACCATAGTCATTCTACTGTGCAATAAAACACCAAGACTTATTCCCCTATTGAACTGTTGTTCAGTTTCTCCCCATACCCCCTCTTCTCTGGCCTCTGAGGTACTACTATTCTACTCTATGCTTCTGTGAGATTAGCTTTTTTAGATTCCACATATAAGTGAGAACATACAGTATTTGTCTTTTTGTACTTGGCTTAATATCCTCCAGTTTCATCCGTTTTGCCACAAAAGACATGATTTTTTTTTAATGGCTAAATAGTACTACATTGTATATATATTCCACGTTTTCTTTCTCTCTTCATTGATTGATGGCCATTTAGGTTGATTCTATATCTTGACCGTTGTGAATAGTGCTGCAGTAAGCACGGGATTGCAGATATCTCTTTGAAATCCTCATTTCATTTCCTTTGAATAAATACCCAGTAGTGGGATTGCTGGATCATATGGTAGTTCTATTTTTAATCTTTTAAGGAACCTTTGTACTGTTTTCCAAAATGGCTGTACTACACTCCACCAACCATATATAAGAGTTCCTCTTTCTCCATATTCATGCAAGCATTTATTTTTTGTCTTTTTGATAATAGTCATTCTAATTGGGGTGTGGTGATATCTCAGTTTGGTATTGATTTGCATTATTCTGATGATTAGTGATATTGACCATTTTCTCTTAGATCTGTTGGCTTTTTGTATGTCTTCTAAGAAATGGCTATTCAGGTCTTTTGCCTATTTTTTAATTGGATTATTTGTGTTTTCTGCCATTGAATTTTGAGTTTTTTACATATTCTGGATATTAACCCTCTATCAAATGGATAGTTTGCAGATATTTTCTTCCAGTCTGTAGATTATCTCTTCAGTCTGTTGATTGCTTCCTTTGCTATGCAGAAGCTTTTTAGTTTTATGTAATCCCATTTGTCTGTTTTTGATTTTGAGGTCTTATACAAAAGACGCTTCCCTTGCCCAGACCAGTGTCCTGAAGTGTTTTCTCTTTCTTTTCTTCTAGTACTTACGTTTGTTTGGGGTCTTTATATTTAAGTCTTTAGTCCATTTTGAGTTGATTTTTTAATATGGTAAGAGATAAGGGTCTAGTTTCATTCTTAGGCATCTAGATATCCAGTGTTCCCAACACCATTTATCAAAGAGACTGGGGTCTTTCTCAAAAATAAATTGGCTGTAAATATGTGGATTTATTTCCATGCTCACTTTTCTGTTTTATTGGTCTTTATATGTTTTGTTTATAACAGTAGCATGCCGTTTTGGTTACTATAGCTTTGCAGTATATTTTGAGGTCAGGTAGTGTGATGCCCCCAGCTTGGTTCTTTTTGCTCAAAACTGCTTTGGCTTTTGGGGTCTTTTATGATTCCATACAAATTTTGGGATTATTTCTTCTGTTTCTATGAAGAATGTTATTGCTGTTTTCATTGGATTGCATTGAATCTATAGATCACTTTATGTAGTATGCACATTTTAACAGTATTAATTTTAATCCATGAACATAGGCTATCTTTCCATTTATTTATATCCTCTTCAATTTTTTCCATTAATGTTTTATAATTTTCATTATAGAGATGTTTCACCTCCTTGGTTAAATTTATTCCTAGGCAGTTTTTTTAAATGGAATTGCTTTCTTGATTTTTTTTTTCAGATAGTTTGCTAGTGATGTATAAAAATGCTACTGATTTTTATTTGTTGATTTTGTATCCTGCAACTTTACTGAATTTGTTTATTAGTTTAATCGTTTTTTGGTAGAGTCTATAGGGTTTCTCTGTATATAAGATTATGTCTTCCGTAAACAGAGACAATTTGATTTCCTCCTTTCCAATTTGAATACCCTTTCTCTTTCTCTTGCCTAATTGCTCTGGCTAGGACTTAAAGTATTAGGCCGAATAAAAGTATTGAAAATGGTCATCCTTGTCTTGTTCCAGATCTTAAGAGGAAAAGCTTTCAACTTTTTCATGTCCAATATGATGTTAACTATGGGTTTGCCATACATGGCTTTGTATTGTGGCACAATTTCTTCCATACCTAGTTTGTTGAGAGTTTTTATCATGAAGGTAGGTAGGTCGGTTGGTTGGTTGGTTGGTTGATTGAGACAGAGTCTTGCTGTCACCCAGGCTGGAGTACAGTGGCACAATCTCAGCTCACTGCAACCTCCACCTCCTGGGTCTAAGTGATTCTCGTGCTTCAGCCACCCAAGTGGCTGGGATTGCAGGTGTGCACCACCACACCCAGCTAATTTTTGTATTTTTAGTAGAGATGGGGTTTCACCATGTTGGCCAGACTGGTCTCGAACACCTGACCTCAAGTGATTCACCCACCTCGGCCTCCCACAGTGCGGGGATTACAGGCGTGAGCCACCATGCCTGGCCGGTATGTTGAATTTTATCAAATGTTTTTTCTGCATCTATTGAAATGATCATATGGTTCTTGTCCTTGATTCTGTTGATGTGATAGTTCATGTTTATTGATTTGCCTATGTTGAACCATCCTTTCATCCCTTGGATTAATCCCACTTGGTTATGGTAAATGGTGTTTTTAATGTATTGTTGAATTCAGTTTGCTATTGTTTCATTGAGGATTTTTGCATCTGTTCATCAAGGATGTTGGCCTGTGGTTTTCTTTTTTGTTGTGTCCTTGGCTGGTTTTAGTATCTGGGTAATGCTGGCCTTATAGAATGATTTTGGAAGATTTCTCTCTTCAATTTTTTGAGTAGTGTGAAAAGAATTAGTATTATTTAAATGTTTGGTAGAATTCAGCCATGAAGCCCTCAAGTCTTGGGCTTTTCTTCAATGGGAGGCTTTTTATTACTGATTCAATCTCATTCTTTATTGGTCAGTTTAGGCTTTCTGTTTCTTCATGGTTCAGTTTTGACAGTTTGTGTATGTTCAGGAATTTAGCCATTTCCTCTAGGCTTTCCAATTTGTTGGCATACAGTTGTTTATAAGAGTCTCTTATGATACTTTGTATTATTGTGGTATTAGTAGTAACGTCTCCTTTTATATCTCTGATTTGAGTCTTTGTTTTTTTTTTCTTAGTCTGCTATAGATTTGTTGATTTTGTTTAGTCACTTTATTTCTGTTCTTCTGGTCTTTATTATTTTCTTTGTTCTGCTATTTTGGGGTTTAGTTTATTGTTTTCTAGTACCTTGAGGTACATCAGGTTGTTTGTGTGAGATCTTTCTACTTTTTTTCTTTTTTGAGACAGAGTTTCACTCTGACTTCTAGGCTAGATTGCAATGGCACAATCTTGGCTCACTGTAACCTCTGCCCCCTGGGTTCAAGTGATTCTTATGCCTCAGCCTCCCGAATAGCTGGGATTACAGGTGTGCACAATCACACCCGGCTAATTTTGGTGTTTTTAGTAGAGACCACCTTTGCCCATGTTAGCCAGGGTGGTCTTGAACTCTTGGCCTCAAGTGATCTGCCTGCCTCAGCCTCCCAGAGTGCTGGGATTATAGGCATGAGCCACTGCACCTGGCAGTCTTTCTACTTTTTTGATGTTTATTGCTGTAAACTTTACTCTTAGAACTTCTTTTGCCATATCCATAGGTTTGGGTATGTTGTGTTTCCATTTTCGTTTTTCTGAAGAAATTTTTTAATTTTTTAATTGCCTTGTTGTTCAGGAACATGTGTAGTTTTCAAAGTTCCTGCTGTTACTGAATTCTAGTTTTATTCCATTGTGGTCGGAAAAGATACTTGATATTATTTTGATTTTTTTTTTTTTTTTTTTGAGACAGAGTTTGCTCTTGTTGCCCAGACTGGAGTGCAATGGTGCAATCTCTGCTCACTGCAACCTCCGCCTCCTGAGTTCAAGTGATTATCTGCCTCAGCCTCCCGAGTATCTGGGATTACAGGTGCCTACCACCACACCTGGCTAATTTTTATATTTTTGGTAGAGACGGGGTTTCACCATGTTGGGCAAGCTGGTCTCAAACTCCTGTCCTCAGGTGATCCTCCTGCCTCAGCCTCCCAAAGTGCTTGGATTACAGGTGGGAGTCCCCTGCCTGGCATGATTTTGATTTTTTTCTTTTTTAAATCTGTTGAGACTTGTTTGTGGCCTAACGTATGGTCCATAATGGAGAGTGTTCCATATGCTGATGAGAAGAATGTGTATTCTGTGGCTGTTGGAGGGAATGTTCTGTAAATGTGTGTAAGGTACCTTTGGCCTGGAGTGCAGTTTAAATCCAGTGTTTCCTTATTGATTTTCTGTCTGGCTGATCTGTCCATTGCTGAAAGTGAATGTACCATTCTCTTGCTATTATTGTTTTGCAGTCTGTGTCTGCCTTTAGGCCTAATAGTATTTGCTTTATATATTTGTGTGCACCAGTATAATATTGGGTGCATAGACATTTAAAATCATTACATCTCTTGCTGAATTGACCCCTTTGACCTTTGTTTCTTTTTTACGGTTTTTGACATAAAGTCTATTTTATCAAAAATGCGGCTACTCCTCTTCTTTTTTTGGTTTTAATTTGCATGGAATATCATTTCTCATCCCTTCACTTTCAGTCTTAGTATGTCCTTTCCGGTGAAGTGAGCGTCTTGTAGACAACACAGAGTTGGATTTTATTGTTTCTTCATCCATTTAGCTACTATATCTTTTCATTGAAGAATTTAATCTATTTACATTCAAGGGTATTATTGATAGATAAGGACTTAACTCCTGCCATTTTGTTAATTGTTTTCTGTTTGCTTTGCATATTCTTTATTCCTTTCTTTCTCTCTTATTGTTTACCTTTGTGGTTTGGTGATTTTTCTAGTGATAAGGTTTGATTTATTTCTCTTTCTCATTTGTGTATCTGCTGTAGTTACTTTTTTGTGGTTACTATGGGTTTACATTAAACATCTTATAGTTATGATAGAGTGTTTTAAGCTGATAATAACCTTGATCTCATAAAATATTTTTGACTTTTACCCTTCCCCCACAACTTATAATTTTGTTGATTAATTTATATATTTTTATATTGTGTGGTCCTTAATAACTTTTAGCTATAGTTACCATTGACCATTTTTTACTTTTAACCTTCATAATGGGGATTTGAAAGATTATATTCCACAGTTATAGCAATAGAGTTTTCTGAATTTGATAATTAATTTGCCTCTATCAGTGAGATTATATTTTCATATGTTTTCATGATAGTAATTATACTTTTGCTTTCAGTCCAAGCAACCCCCATAAGAATTTCTTGTAACACTAGTCTAGTGGTAATAAATTCTTACAGCTTTTGCTTATCTGGGAACGACTTCATTTTTTCTTTCATTTCTAAAAGATAGCTTTGCTAGTAGTTTTTATTTTTCAGCACTTTAAATATATTATCCCATTCTCTACAGGCCATTTCTTTCTTGGCATGTACAGGTTTTCTGAGAAATCTGTTGATAGAAACCTGCTGGATCACCTTACATGTGACTTGATCCTTTTCTCTTGCTGCTTTTAGAATTCTCTATGTCTGACTTTGAATGGCTTTATTATAATGTACCTCGGAGAGAGGACCTCTTTGCATTGAGTGTATTTAGTGTCCTGTGAGTTCCACGGATCTGTATACCCATATTAAAATCGTATTACTATGACTGATATTTGACTGTGGTCCTAGATTGTCTCAAATAGGTAACAGTTCACAAGATTTTATTAAGATTATTATATGCAACTATATACTGATGTACATAATATTAAATGCTTTATAAAATTTTAAAATAAGCATAGTTATGAGTATAGCAATATGCTTTTTTCTTTTTCACTCGTCTTTTAGCATCATTGGGTTTTCTTAACCTGAATATAGGATTTTAATTCATACGTTATTTTTATATAAGGAAAATACATTTTTACTGTTTGTGTTTGTTTTTCATTTCTCTTCCCTACCTAGAAACAATGGAAAGAACTTTCTAAGGAAGACTTATCTCCTGCTTTTGATCATTCACCAAACAAAATAATGACTGAAAAATACAATGGAAGCAGAATAGGTCTAGAAGAAGAAAAACTGACAGGTGACCGATGTACGGGACTTTCCTCTAAAATGCAAGATACAATGGAGGAGAACAGTGAGAGGTAAGCTTTCTGTAAATACATGGTGAAAGATGAGGCTTTTTTATTTTAAAAATAAATTTTATGGAGCCACATGCCATAGGATTTCCGGTATGTAATTTTTATATTAGGAGAATACAATCACACCCATAATCCCAACACTTTGGGAGGCTATGATGGGAAGATCAGTTGAGTCTAGGAGTTTGAGACCAGCCTGGACAACATAGTAAGACCTTATCTCTACAAAAAAAAAATAAACAAAACGAGGCAGGTGTGGTGATGCGAGTCTGTGGTCCCAGCCACTCCAGAGACTGAAGTAGAAGGATTGCTTGAGCTGGGGAGGTCAAGGCTGCAATGAGCTGAGATAGCACCACTGCACTCCCACCTAGATGACAAAGCAAGACCCTGTCTCAATAATAATTAATAAATAAATTATGTGGATATGAAATAATATAGGCCCTTAATTTATTGAATTAGTATAACCTTTTTTTTTCTCTGTCACCCATGCTGGAGTGCAGTGGCACAATATCAGCTCACTGCTCCACCTCCTGGGTTCAAGTTATTCTCCTGCCTCAGCCTCCTGAGTAGCTGGGAATATAGGCATGTGCCACCACACTTGGCTGATTTTTGTATTTCTAGTAGAGACAGAATTTCGCCATGTTGGCCAAGCTGGTCTTGAACTCCTGACCTCAGGTGATGTACCCACCTTAGCCTCCCAAAGTGCGGGGATTACAGGTGTGAGCCACCATGTCTGGCCAAGTTAATATAACCTTTGTTTCTTACCTGAGGGTATTTAGGTAGTATATGATGAATGATGACACAGGTGTTCTCAAGTAGCTTTCAGTTCTATTAAAAAGCCAATACTTATAAATGGAACTAGTTCAAAAATCCTTTAAAATAAGAATGATTGAGTGTAAAAGTTAATATAAGTAGGTGCTAAAATATATGTATGGTACAGAAAATAAGTAGTATGAATACCTGCCATTTGTACAGTTACAGAGTTTTTGTAATATAGTTATAATGTAACTGATAATATGCCTTTAATAAAACATTTAAATATGTAGGCTTAATTCCATTACTGGAGGAAGAAAAAGGCATTTTTTAAAAATCCATATGAATGTGCCATCTATTCAGAATTTTAGGTTACAACTACATTTTTAGGACTGTCTCTTACATGTTACGAAGCTGGTAACCTGATATAAGTCACTTAGCAAAGTGAATGAGCTTTTTGTTTCCTCTCTCCTGCATCTCTGAATAACTTTTCTTCTTTTCTTTTTGCAAAACATACTTCTTATTGTGGGGAATTTTATCTTGTGGTTATATTTGTTAGATTGGAGTGAAAATAGTTATGGTCTGCCATACATTATAGCTTCACTGCTCTATTTTCCTAATATAAAAATTAAATACGTGAAATTTTATAAATGTTAACATATTCCAATATATATTACATGTGGTATTATAGTGGAAAAGTTTATTATGACTTAGCAATGTTATTCCTAATTTTTGACTTTAGTAGTTTTATTTTTTATTTATTTATTTTGAGGCGGATTTTCACTCTTGTTGCCCATGCTTGTTGCCCATTGCACTGCAATGGCGCAATATCAGCTCACTGCAACCTCCGCCTACTAGGTTCAAGCCATTCCCCTGCCTGAGCCTCCCGAGTTGCTGGGATTACAGGCATGCGCCACCACACCCAGCTAATTTTTTGTATTTTTTAGTAGAGACAGGGTTTCTCCATGTTAGTCAGGCTGGTCTCAAACTCCCGACCTAATGTGATCTGCCTGCCTCGGCCTCCCAAGGTGCTGGGATTACAGGCACGAGCCACTGCGCCCAGCCCAGTAGTTTTAGACTACGAGAGAAAGCATAATGTTTTTTGGTTCCTTTTTTCATCTTAAATAGAATACCTTTAAATCAGGAAATAATAGTTTTAAATTACCTTAGCTTTTTCAATATTCAGACTTTTAGATTCTTAGTATTATTGTCTTTCCCCCCCTTTTATCTAGTACTATCTGCAGAATTAAATGAAAAATGGCTTGATGACTGAAATGGTATTCTTAATATTTCACAAGTGTTGAGTTTTAATCCACCAAGATTCAGACCAACCATATTAACAGTCTCAATGACTTAAATCACTCATCCAAGCTTGGCAATACAGAGGAGACTAGTAAAACCACTCAGGAGTTATAGAATGATTGCAAAAGGCTGTTTTAGGGGTCTGTGTGTGTGTTTGTGCCTATACATGTTTTCGCATGTAGTGGTGGTGGTGGTTTCTTCTTTCTCTTTTTTCATTTTCTGTCTGATGAGACCGGTACATGTTTGAAAGCAGAGGAGTCCCAACAGAAAAGTCAGGATTCTAAGCTGAGAAGACTGATGGCAAGAACAAGGTTACAAAAATAGAGAAGAGGAGGCCGGGTGCAGTGGCTCACACCTGTAACCTCAGCACTTTGAGAGGCCAAGGCATGTGGATCACTTGAGGTCAGGAGTTAGAGATGATCCTGGCCAACATGGCGAAACCCTGTCTCTGCTGAAAGTACAAAAATTAGCTGGGCATGGTGGTGCCTGCCTGTTGTCCCAACTACTTGGGAGGCTGAGGTGGGAGAATCACTTGAACCCAGAGGGTTGGAGTGAGCTGAGATCACACCACTGCACTCCAGTCTGGGCAAAAGAGCAAGATTCTGTTTCAAAAAAAAGAAAAAAAGAAATGTAAAAGAGGAGCATAGAATCGGGGGTGTGAAATAAATGTTACTCTGAACAGTTTTATCAGTCAGTCCCAGTAATTTTTAGTACCTATAGATAACTTTGCATTAAAGATCCTAATAAAATAGTCTTATCAAAAGACTTTCTACTTTCAAAAGAAATAGAAGATAGTACTCTCTTGTATTCATTTTCATTGTTGAATATACTCCAAAACTGTTTTTCAAATTGAAGGTTGAATCCCATAGTCGTGAATTTGATTGGATTATAAACATTTTTTAAAGAAGAAAATAGAATAGAGTAAAATAGAAATTATCAGCATATCACAAATAGTAACTATGAATTTAACAGATGCTGGCAAGGTTGTAGAGAAAAAAATGCTTATACACTGTTGGTAGGGAGTGTAAATTAGTTCAACTGTTGTGGAAGACATTGTGGGGATTCCTGAAAGAACTAAAAACAAATACCATTCAACCCAGCAATCTCATGACTGGGTATATACCCAAAGGAATATAAATTATTGTACTGTAAAGACACATGCATTCGTGTGTTCACTGCAGCACTGTTCACCATAGCAAAGACATGGAATCAACCTAAATGTCCACCAGTGATAGACCTCATAAAGAAAATGTTGTACATATACATTATGGAATACTATGAAGCCATAATAAAGACAGAGATCATGTCCTTTGTAGGGACTTGGATGGAGCTGGAGGCCATTAATCCTTAGCAAACTAATGCAGAAATAGAAAACCAAATACCACGTGTTTTCACTTTTAAGTGAGAGCTAAATGATGAGAACACATGGACACAGAGAGGGGAACAACACATGCTGGAGCCTATCAGAGGATGGAGGGTGGGAGGAGGGGGACAGTCAGGAAAAATAACTAATGGGTACTAGTCTTAATACCTGGGTGATGAAGTAATCTGTGCAAGAAACCCGCATGACACAAGTTTCAAACTTATGTAACAAGCCTGCACATGTATGTACCCCTAAACTTAAAGTAAAAAAAGAATTTTCAACCTGTTTTTATATGTGTATGTGTGATGTATAAATTCCATATATTTACATATACATTGTATACATATGTCAGTGTGTGTGTGCGGTTACTCTGTTGTGATGCTATTTCTTACTGAAGGTTACAGTCTGAGTTCGAAAAGCCAGTATTCTCAATAATACGTAGTACAACCCAGAAACTCAGATCACTGAGAGTGAGAAACAACTTGAACACATGAGAAGTCCGGGACAGGCACAGTGGCTCATGCCTGTAATCCCAACACTCGGGCTGAGGCGGATGAATCACTTGAGCCTAGCAGTTTAAGACTAGCCCGAGCAACATGGCAAACCCCATCTCTACAAAAAAATACAAAAATTAGCCAAGTTATTGGCCCATGCCTATAATCTCAGCTATTAGGGAGGCTGAGGTGGGAGGATTGCTTGAGCCCAAGAGATTGAGGCTGCAGGGAGCCATGATCACACCACGTGATCTTCCATGGCCAAGTGTCCACAGGAGGCATTCACATTGGTTAATGGCCTAAACTGCATAAATATATGGGAAAACCTGGGCAGGTCCCACTTGGTAAGTAATTACACAGACATAACTTCCTTAGCCCCAACTAGGGAAGACAGGATTTTATTTTATCACAAATTGAGAGGAGTCTGTCCTCTGGAATTGTGTCCTTAAAGTAGATAAAGGCATGTCTTGGTATTTGTCTTTAGTCCATTCCTGAATTATACAGTACACTTTTGGAAAACAAGAACTTCTGTTCCATTCTTTTAAATGAGAAAAATAGTGTGTTCTCAGCCCAACCAGAAACCATAACCAGTTCCCCCAAATACAGTACAAAACCTTTTAAACTGTATAGCATTTAAAACACTAATTATGTAATCATATAAGACTTAATGGACCCATTATTGGGCTTATATGGTAAATGACAAAATATTAGATACAAATTATAATTGCCTTCTATACCACAGTGAAAATTAAAAAATGAAATAATATGTTAAGGATTATATCTAAATTGGAACCTCGTTAACGATACCCCCAGGCTCCTGTCAAAAGCTAATAAAAGGACCATGGAAGGCTAACCCCCCTCTCTATTTTTATAAATATTTTGCCTACATTTGAACACACATGTTTTCACTAGCAGGTACATGCATATTTGTGATACTGGATTTTCAGTTCAGAGAGTGAATTCTGGGTAAGAATTTTTGCAAGTCATTATAGCAAATATTTTCAGATGGAGTTTTAGACAGCCAGGGATACCTTTATGTATAATAACAAAAAGTGAAAAAGACATGAGAAGGCACAATAAGATGTACAAAGATAGCAAAACACAGTCCATCCTTCAGTTGCAGAATATATTATAAAGATAAAACAGGTACCCAAGTTAGCACATTATTAGTAAATTATACATTACTTACTGCAAATTAAATGCCTTACGAATAGAAGGGCTAGAGTGGGTGGAGCAAGGAGAATTGAAGAGTAGAATTGAAATGAGAGGACAGGAGAGAAGGGAAGGTTTCTATTTTAGTGGGGAACGAATTTGGAGAACAGCAAAAAATGGCAACAAAGTTCTGCATAGCAGGAGAATGTTGGCAAGTGCTTGCATGGACATGTGTTCTCAGTTCTCTTGAGTACATATCTAGGAGTGGAATTGCTGGGTCATATGGTAGCTCTATGTTTAACTTTTTGAGGAGCTGTCAAACTTTTCTACAGCAGCTGAACCATTTTACATTTCCACTAACAATCTCTTGGGTAGAGAAGATTCCAGTATACGAAAAAGTATAACATTGATTAAATAAAATATTCTGATACGTAGTTCAATTCAGATTTCTCTTGTTGTCTAAAAGGTTCACCATATAGCTTTTTTAATAAACAGTTTTATGGAGATAAATTTACATGCCATAGTTTACTCTCATTCAAAGTATACAATTCAGTGAATTTTAATATATTTACCAAATTGTATAGCTGGCACCACAATCTAATTTTAGAACATTTTTCTCCCAACTTCTGTGGCTATTTAAAAATATATATTTCAAGAGGCTGGGCACATTGGCTCACGCCTGTAATTCTAGCACTTTGGGAGGCCGAGGTGGGTGGATCACAAGGTCAAGAGATGGAGACCATCCTGGCCAACATGGTAAAACCCTGTCTCTACTAAAAAATACAAAAATTAGCTGGGCGTGGTGGCGAGTGCCTGTAGTCCCAGCTACTCAGGAGGCTGAGGGAGGAGAATTGCTTGAACCTGGGAGGTGGAGGTTGCAGTGAACTGAGATCGTGCTACTGCACTCGAGCCTGGTGCCTGGTGACAGAGCGAGACTCTGTCTCAAAAAAAAAATATTTCAAGATTAATCAAGGACTGATACTGTATTTGGTTGATGTGATTCTTTGGTCTCTTTTAATATGGAACTGTTCCCTATCTTTTTCTTCCTTGCTTGACATTTGTATTTTTGAAGTTTCTATACCAGTTATCTTTTAGTATGCCTCATGCAATGCATTTGTTTAATTATTGTTTATCATAATTAAATTCAGATTAAACATTTTGGCCAGGAAAAAGGTAGTCTCAATGTAGGAGACATTGAAGAGGCGTTTGAGATTTTCAAGCACCATTGTGCACTAGGCCCTGTAACCAAAAAGAAAAAATTCCTTAAATCAAGCTACATGTCCAGGAGTATGCTCTAGAAAAATTACCATGGCAGTAATGTTTAATTTGAGGGCAGGGAAGCTGGTTAAACTTTTGCTGTAATACAGAAAAGCAAAAAGAGGGGATGGAAGAAATAGTAACCTATATGTTGCCATTGGCTGTTTTTTGTGGGGTTTTTTTGTTGGTTGGTTGGTTGGTTGGTTTGTTGAGAGGCAAGATCTTGCCATATCTCACAAGCTGGACTTGATCCTCCTGAGTAGCTGAGTGGCATTATTATTTATACAGAACCAGGACCAAGTATCTTGGGAGTTGGAGAGCTTCCATTGAAACATAATTTCTGAGACCAGGTGCTGTGGCTTATGCCTGTAATCCCAGCACTTTGGGAAGCTGAGGCAGGGGGATCACTTGAGATCAGGAGTTCAAGACCAGCCTGGTCAACATGGTAAAACCTTGTCTCTACTGAAAATACAAAAAATTAGCCAGGCGTGATGGTGCATGTCTGTAATCTCAGCTACTTGGGAGGCTGAGGCAGGAGAATCACCTGAACCCGGAAGGCGGAGGAGGTTGCAGTGAGCCAAGGTGGCACTACTGCACTCCAGCCTGGGCAACAGAGCAAGACTCCGTCTCAAAAAAAAAAGAATATTGAGACTTTTTCCCTCATTATTCCAGTGTTCAAATTGGGTAAAACCTATGTGGATGTGTATGGTTTTATTTGCACCTAAATCCTCTGTGTTAGAGTACTTAAGTGCTGCTCTGTGTGCACTTCCTTTTACTTGTTTTTATTTATTCATAGTGCTCTACGGAAGCGTATTCGAGAGGACAGAAAGGCCACCACAGCCCAGAAGGTGCAGCAGATGAAACAGAGGCTAAATGAGAATGAACGAAAAAGAAAAAGGTGGTTATATTGGCAACCTATTCTCACTAAGATGGGGTTTGTGTCAGTCATTTTGGTTGGCGCTTTTGTTGGCTGGACACTGTTTTTTCAGCAAAATGCCCTATAAGTAAACAATTAATTTTGCCCAGCAAGCTTCTGCACTCGTAGCTGACAGTGCTACATTAATCATAGGGGTTTGTTTGCAAATGCTTCATATCCCAAAAACGGTGCAGTAGAATAGACATCAGCCAGATAAGTGATATTTACAGTCACAAGCCCAACATCTCAGGACTCTTCACTGCAGGTTCCTCTGAAACCCAAACTGTAAATGGCTGTCTAAAATAAAGACATTCATGTTTGTTAAAAACTGGTAAATTTTGCAACTGTATTCATACATGTCAAATACAGTATTTCACCTGACCAACATTGCGAAATCCTTTATCACAGGATTTGTTGTTGGAGGCTATCTGGATTTTAACCTGCACTTGACATAAGCAATAAATATTGTGGTTTTATCTACGTTATTAATGGAAAGAAAGTGACATTTAATGTGTGTAATGTATAATGTACTGTTGACATGGGCATCAACACTTTATATTCTTAACCATTTCAGGGTAAATATATTTTATAAGTATCTATTTAATCTTACTTTTGTAGTTAACTGTACTTTTTAAAAGCTCAATTTGAAAAATCTGTTACATAAAAAAATAAATTATATGTTGATTCAATTGTACTGGATACATTTTCCATTTTTCTAAAGAGAAGTTTGATATGGGCAGTTAGAAATTGGAATAAGCAATTTCTACTATATATTGCATTTCTTTTATGTTTTACAGTTTTCTGCATTTTAAAAAGAAAAGCAAACAAAGAAACAAAAGTTTTTCCTAAAAATATCTTTGAAGGAAAATTCTCCTTACTGGGATAGTCAGGTAACAGTTGGTCAAGACATTGTAAAGAAATTGGTTTCTGTAAATCCCATTATTAATATGTTCATTTTTCATGAAAATTTCAGTGTAATGACCCTAATTTATAGTTGGGGTAAATCATGATTTAGGAAGTAAAAGTAAGAAGCAGCATTTTATGATTCATGATTTCAGTTTACTAGACTGAAGTTTTGAAGTAAACATTTTTCAGGTTCTTTCTACTTCAATAAATAGTATGATGATATGCAAACCTTACATTGTTATTTCAGCTTCCTAATGAGTATTTTTAAAGCATACTGTTTAATGAATTTAACTGCTCATTTGAGTGCTAGTTTTCTTCAGATTTCAACATTCCATTCAGTGTTTAATTTGTCTTAAACTTGAAATTGTTGTTATAAATTTAATTGCTAGGAGGCATGGATAGCATATGATACTATGGATAGCATACATTATTTCAGTGGTTTTCAAACTATGCTAATTGGATGTCCAGGAGGGTCATCAAGAGGTTACTTTCAGCCACAGCATCTCTGCCTGTCTCTTTTTATATGCCACGTAAGATTACTGCATAAGGCTTAAGTATTTTAAAGGGGGCAGTTATCATTTTAAAACAGTTTGAAAACCACTGGTATAGATAGATGTTTTGAATTGATTTGCATAGTCTCCTTGAATTGTATTAAATTATGCTGAAAGCATGAAAGCAGGATGTAGGCGGTACTACATATTAAATAAGATTTCTATAACATGTGCCTGTGTCCTGATTCAGTATTACTGTGTCCTGTAACCTTGAAATGGAGAGGAGGTAAGAGGGACATTTTCTTATGTCTGTCTGCATTAAACCTGTGTTGAGGCATCCAAGACCCTTACATTTTAGGTTGTTACTGGTTTAAAATCTCTTTCCAGTTTGCATTGGTTTGTCTTTGCTAAATACAGTATGTTACTCTGCAAGTCAAATACAGCTAGGCCTTATGACATTTCCAGTTGAAGCTAGGCTTGCTTTTGGTACACAAGTTAAGACTTGAGGAAGCTAGTGCCAGGGAGGACATGCCCCTCCCCTCTGCTAGCTGAATGTGCTTCATCAGCGTACGCTTTGCTTTCTGTCCTTCTGGGTGGTGTCTGTTGCACATATTTTTAAAACCACATTCAGTGTAGTGAACACTTGTTGGTACACTTCTAAGGTTAGTCATCTTTCCTTCTCTGAGCAGATCCTTGAGAAGGCTGTTGACAGTGGATGCTTTAAATAGTGTTCAGTTTTTACCAGTGATAATATATTTCACTAGATGCCGTGAAAACACATGACATCGTGTTGTGCCCATGGTCATCATCCTGACCTCTTATTAAATGAGGTGTGCTGGTCAAGAGACAGATAGACATGGCTGACTTCTCTGATAATGGCCAGAGAAAGAAAGTTAGCAATTCCAGATGGGTTCTACATCTTTAAAAAAAAAAAAAAAAACTTGTTGTATCCTTAGGTCCTCATAATATTAAATATTTTCTAATTTTAACAGATTTTAAGGTTCAGATACGTAGTTTGACTTGAATGAAGTAGTATTGCTTTTTGAATAGGTTAAGATAGAAACATTTTTAAAAAACAGACTTTTTTATTTTCAGGAAAGTTTTTAATTCATACCTAGTTCATTTCCACTCACATCTGTTTCTGCTAATAGATTGACAGCAACCTTTGGTTTAATGCCATGTTCTCTGGCTACACCAACAATTTCATATTCCTTTCCAGTGTTAGCCAAGTATTTGTTTTATGTTAGCCTATGACTGATTTTTATCCATGCTTGCACATATATAGAATGTAAAATATAATTCTGCATGTTTAATTTATCCATATAAAAATGAAAATAATACCCATTTTCTGCTTTCTTAAAGGGTTAAAAAAATAACATGTAATAAGTATATGGAGGACTTTAGAGCAATATAAAGACCATTTCTTATGTTAGAGGAGACTTTATACATTTGTCAGTTTTTCTGCCTTTTGGTCCTTTATCTTCTTAGTCCATTTCATCATTGTTTTAATATTACTACCAAGGAATGAACAAGAAAAGAGAAAGGAATTTTTAAAAAATGTGTTAATCATTTTCTTTTAATGGTATGTTTCAGCGGAAGGGGTTCTGATTCTTAAGTTAATATGCACTTGTGCCTGTCTTCTTTGTCTCAAACTCAAATTGGTGGTATGAATCAAAATGTATATTGGTTTAAAAGGCAGTTTAGGATATGGAACAGTCTTCCAGTTGTTATATCAACTACTTTGCTTTCAGCTTTCAGTTCAAAGTACCATTTACTGATGGTGTACTGTATGCCAGGCACTGTATTTTTTCTTTACATATTACCCTACTTAATCCTCAGCACAATTTTATGAAGTAGGTGTTGTTAATCAGCCTGAAACTGGCATTTCTCCATTGGTTTATGGTGCTGTCATTGAAAAGTCTCATGTGTAACGTATCCTAGAATTAGATAATTCTCAAAGACTGCAACTGCAGGCTGGGCGCAGTGGCTCACGCCTGTAATCCCAGCACTTTGGGAGGCCGAGGCGGGCGGATCACCTGAGGTTGGGAATTCGAGACCAGCCTGACCAACATGGAGAAAAACCCGTCTCTACACAGAATACACAATTAGCCAGGCGTGGTGGCACATGCCTGTAATCCCAGCTACTCGGGAGGCTGAGGCAGGAGAATCACTTGAACCCAGGAGGTAGAGGTGGCAGTGAGCCTAAATTATTGCACTCCAGCCTGGGCAACAAGAGTGAAACTGTCTCCCAAAAAAAAGAAAGACTGCAACTGCAACCCATTTCCCTCTGAGAAAAATATCCCTGACTAGATTACATTTCTAGTTCCAGACCAGAACCTGGTGGTATTAAAAATGTTTTGGTTGACTATCGTGTACCATAATGAGTACCTACATTTCCAATGTTGCCTGCCCGCATGTTGTACAGGTACAGATTTAAAAACCTAGTCCGCCTTTATTTTTACTTTCAGATACAGATGTTTAAAGACATTTTTGGCTGGGCACAGTGGCTCACACCTGTATTCCCAGAACTTTGGAAGGCCAAGGTGGGAGGATTGCTTGGGCTCAGGTGATTGAGATCACCCTGGGTCTCTACTTAAAAAAAATTAGCTGGGTGTGTTGGCACATGCCTATAGTCCCAGCTACTTGGGAGGCTGAGGCAGGAGGATCACATAAACACAGAAGTTTGAGGCTGCAGTGAGCTATGATGGAGCCAGTGTACTCTAGCCTGGGCAATAGAGGAGACTTGTCTTTCTATATATATTTGTTTCTCTCTGTCTCTCTCTCTCTATATGTGTGTGTGTGTATATGTATATATAGAGAGAGAGAGAGAGAGAGAGATTGAGTGTGTGTATACACACACACAAAGGTATATAAAATAGATATAAAAGATATATTAAAAATACATATATGAAGACTTTTTTAAAAAATATAGTCTATTATGAGCCAAATGTCATTAGGCATGTAGTCCATTTCTTTCCATGTTCAGGCAAGAGTTCCAGTTCTGTAAACATTCCTTTATGTGTTTTTTCTAGTGGGTGCACACATAGGTTCTCAGTGATGTGTAGCCAGGGCATAGATTCCTCTCAAACTATTGCACCCTGCAGTGGGGGAGGTGTCTGAGGTCATCCCTCGCCTGGCTGTGCTTGAGGCACAGTGCATAGGAGAACAAATGCATAGCAGAAATGCCTGTTCTGCATTCCCATTTATATATCAACAGCTAATAAAGTCTCTTTTACTTTTAAGAAGCCCTTATTTGGCTTTGGCATATTTGGATGGTAGGAGCCTAGAATCTTATAAAGAAAATTTTGAGAAACAGAAACATAGTATTTGTCCGTGATTTAAAATACCAGGCATGGTTGTCACCTGTGTGGTTTACTCTGGAGTTGACGTGGTCCATTCATCTTTCTCCCCAGTTTGTTTGGTTTCGATTCCATTTTCCCTTGTATCTGTCTTCAAAGCAGTGTCTATGGGACAGCATCACCAAGAGCCCCTAGAAGCACAGACACACTAGAAATTACAGCTGTCTTTGTTCTAGTGAATATATATAAGGGTACCATGCCTTGGTGGAAAGCAGTTCAGGTTGTGTGGACTCCTCAATCCCTCCTCTACCAAGAGCTTACCAGTTCCAACACTGTACACTCAGTTGCTGTGTTCTGTGTGCCTGTCCTAATATGGCCATTATGTTGTTCATCCAGATTTGAGAATTTAAGCTTTTTCACTCCTCTTTGGGTAGTAGTATTCAAGTAAGAACTTCTAGGAAAATAGTATGAGTTTGGTTATCTTTTTTCCTCGGCAGGAGGAATTTTCTGAATATTTAGCACATTCAGATCGCTCCCAAGAACAGCATTGAGCAATGCTGCACACGTGCTTTCTCCCAGCACTCTTCTGAGAAATGGCTGTCTCCCCTGGTGCCTGGGTTCTGGAAAGATTCATTATCCTTCAGGGAGGGGAGCATTTTTCCTCACTGCCCTTGCTGAGCCTTTTCTCCTGCTGTGTGTGGTTTAGCCCAGCACAGAGCCATCGTTGATTGTAAGAAGTGATGGATAGAAGTGTTTACTTGGTTGGTGAGGCCTTGTCTTTAATGGGTAACAATCTGACAAGGAAAACATTTCAAAGACTGACCAGTCCTGGCTTGGTAACTCACTCTTGTAATCCCAGTACTTTGGGAGCCTGAGGCTGGAGAATCATTTGAGCCCAGGAGTTCGAGACCAGCCTGGGCAACACGGTGAAATCCCATCTCTATATAACAAGAAAAAGAAAAAAAAAAAAGCCCTGACTATCTCTGGGCAATCCATCAGGATAATTAAAAGTTCAAACATTTGTTTTTGTTTTTGAGACAGAGTTTTGCTCTTATTACCCAGGCTGGAGTGCAATGGCACGATCTCCCCTCACTGCAACCTCCGCCTCCTGGGCTCAAGTGATTCTCCGACCTCAGCCTCCCAAGTAGCTGGGATTACAGGTGCATGCCACCATGCCCAGCTAATTTTTATATTTTTAGTAGAGACAGGGTTTCACCATGTTGGCCAGGATGGTGTTGATCACTTGACCTTGTGATCCTCCCCCCTTGGCCTCCCAAAGTGCTGGGATTACAGGCGTGAGCCACAGCTCACAGCCCAAACTTTTGAACTCTTATTTTATTTTTTAAATTTAGAATGGAAGGTGGGAATTGTGCGATTTGGTGAGGATGTTACAGAGACTACCTCAGGACTTTCTGGTTTTATGTTACACAGTATGTTTTGAGGAGCTGCAAGAATTGCACAGGAATTTTTTTATTTGTACAGACCATTTTTAAAAGACACATCAAGTTATTCTTTATTGGGCTCTAATTTGGCATGTTTTTCAGACACAGGTTGCTGTTGATATGTCAAATTTCTACTATTAAAAACTTTAGTTATTTTGAGTTTGGTGAATTCAGGAGAGGGAACCTAGGTAGGTCATCTGTAGGGCATCTTTGCTCACCTTAGAGAAGTTTCTGAAATCGGCCTCAATTCAGTTCAGTAGGGTATTTGGTGGCAAGACCTATTCTTGGTGCAGTTTGGCTTTCCATGGCCTCAGGCATAGAGCTGACTTGTGAGTGGATCCTCTGTCCACACCCACATGGTCCTTAGGCCTTTCCAGTGTAAAGCAGTGTGTGAGGGCCGCTATCACCACAGAAAGCACCATGTTTGTTTCATTTGACTTGTTTGAACCCATTTCTTTTGCCTTTGCGTTTTTAAATAAAAATAGCAAAAATTGATTTAAGTGAATCTATTAGAATTTTCTAAAACGAAGCCTATTTGTCTTTTCAGTCTTAAAAATAAAGTCTTTAAAACAACTAACCCTCCCAGTGATTTAACCTTAGTTTCTTACCCCCTCCCTGAATAATATTTACAAAGAAATAATACTTGAATTTTTAAAAACACTGTCAGTTGTTATAAATGATAGTTCATCCTTGGTAAGTATATTTGTAACAAAATACTGGGGAAGGACATGGGGTCTAGTGAACACCTACAATTCTGCCAACCAGTTTAAATACATAATCTAAATATAACTCACATAACACCTCTTCTAGGTAGATAGCATTCTCCCTATTTTCAGTTAAGAAAACTGAGTCAAAGAATAAGTAACTTGCCCAAGATTGCCCAGCAAGTACATCAGAGAGCTGAGATTCACTCTCCAATCTGTAGGCTTCCAGTAATTCTAAACCTCATACTTCTTCTATTACATTACACCAACTCTGTTTTTAATGGAATATTTAAAAGAGATATTTAAGTGGGAAAGTAATAGACAACTACTCTTACCTGTTAAAATCCAGGATAATTCTATATTTTTTTAATGGAGCACATTTTTCAAACTTGCACCAGTTTGAACTACCACTGCAACAGAGAAATACTAGAACATCAGAGTATTCTCTAAACCAGATCATTATTTCATTCACTTTGTTATTTTGTTTTAAAAAAACTTCTGAATGCATAGAAAACAAATATATATATATATATGTTGATTCTGAGTGTGTATATATATACACAGAATCAATATGTATATATACACACTCTCTCTATATATATATATAGTGTGTGTATATACACACAGAGAATATATATACACAATCAATAAAAAGTACCTTTTCTTCAGCCACTTTTGTTCAGGGTTCTAAAGGTTTGTGTAATAAGCATCCATAGTAGTTTTTGACTCACAGATACCTAATGAGACTGTTTTCTTGATGACGACAGTTTTCCATCAGTGCTGGAAAATTAGAGAAAAAAGGACTGTTCAGAACACCAAGGTACTTGGCACAATTATGCCAAGTACCCTGTCTTTAGCGCGAGTAGCCTAATTCTCAGTATTTGGGAGTTTTTGACTAGATGTGTGGATATGATTTATAGTTCCTAGTTATTTATATATATGTGAAGATACAATATGACGAGTATTTAGATTTGGAGGTTTTGTGGTACTGAGGGGATATGGGAGAAGAATGGAAATATCATTGACCTCCCAAAAAGTTCGGTTACTTGCAAAGTTGGTGAAGCGACATAAAAAACTCAACTGCCCTTACAATAGTCATTCCATCTGTCTGTTTATTTAAACTCTCATTTCTTTTTACTTTTTGGCATTAAAATACAATAAATCTGTCAATTATTTTATGTCTTTATATTCATACTAGCTTAAATGTTGGGTCAGTTCATTTCAGTAGATATGATTGTTAATATTATCCTTCAGGGCAAAAAGGATCTGCTGACAACCTGTGATTTAAAAAAATAGGCCAACTTTATGTTCAGACATTATGTTGATAATATTTTTAGCTGTATTATACAGTGGAGGTTCAAATTGGATTAGACTTTTGCATTGAATTCCAAAGTATTGGTAAGTCTAGCACATACTATAAAGTCTTGCTAAATTCTTGTGGGTACATTTTTTTTTTTAAACCTGTCTGTCTGTCAGTATCACATAGAGGTCACTTCTTGAGTAAAACAAGATGGCCTTAAAAATTCACAGTAATTCCTGAAGAAGAATGTGAGTCACGGTGCTTCCACATGAGGCCACCTCACACCACCACCGTTTGGAAATCCAGCACTTCAGCCATTTTACCAAGATGACAGTGAAGCACATAGCGTGGTTGAATGTGTCATGTGGGAATGATTTTTGGTTACCTTTTCAGTTCATTGTTAGTCCTTTTATGTTGTGTGTATCTATGTTCGTCTGTGTGTTTGGTAAATATGAATTGAATAGATGACTTCTTATTTTATGTTTTAGGCCAAGATTGACAGACACCTAATATTCATGACTTGAGAATATTCTGCAGCTATAAATTTTGAACCATTGATGTGCAAAGCAAGACCTGAAGCCCACTCCGGAAACTAAAGTGAGGCTTGCTAACCCTCTAGATTGCCTCACAGTTTTTTGTTTACAAAGTAAACTTTACATCCAGGGGATGAAGAGCACCCACCAGCAGAAGACTTTGCAGAACCTTTAATTGGATGTGTTGCTGTTTTTAATGCGTGTATGAAATGTAGAAAGATGTACAAGAAATAAATTAGGAGAGATTACTTTGTATTGTACTGCCATTCCTACTGTATTTTTATACTTTTTGGCAGCATTAAATATTTTTGTTAAATAGTCTTATGTTGGTTTGTGTGCATTATCTTAGGACAGCTCTGCTTTGAATAATGAATATTTTGCTGTGGGTTTACTCTCAAATTTTTGTAACAAGCAAATGACATATTTAAATTGAAATTGATTCAAAACATTGGCCACTCAAGTTTTAAAGATTTTTTTAGCTGAGCATGGTGGTTCACACCTGTAATCCCAGCACTTTGGGAGGCTGAGGCGGACAGATCACCTGAGGTCAGGAGTTCAAAACCAGCCTGGCCAACATGGCGAAACTCCATCTCTACTAAAAATACAAAAAAAATTAGCCACTCCTAGTGGCAGGCACCTGTCATCCCAGCTACTTGGGAGGCTGAGGCAGGAGAATCACTTGAACCCGGGAGGTGGAGGGTTGCAGTGAGCCAAGATTGCCACCACTGCATTGCAGCCTGAGTGACGAGTGAAATTCTCTCTCAAAAAAATTATATCTTAAAAAATATTTTTAGTTGCCCTTCAATAGTGTTTCTATCCTTAATAGTACAGGTTACATGAAAGCAATAATAGAGTTATATTCCTTTGTTAACTTGGGAAAATATTAATATGGATAATAGTATTGCCGTAAGGTCGATATTAATTTCAAACAAGTACAGCAGTTCAATGCAGTTTTTAAAATCATAGTGCCATTCCTGTGTTGGATGTTATGCTTTCTCCAAACAATTCCCATGATAAGAAAGTCAGATTCCTTCCTGATCAAAGTCCTCAGCTTGTTTGCCATCTCATGTTCCAGCCAAGTGATGCATTTGGGCTGTGTGTCTGATCAGTTATTAGATACTTGGTGATATTTTTGTTGTCTGGGACACTCAGCCGTCTGCTTGAGCACCTTATGGGTATAACAACATAATTTTTTTGTTTTGCCAACTTTGAAATTCATATATCATTCACAAATACATCTATTTCATCTCTTTAAATTTAAATGATTTAGATTCCTTTTTGCCTATATGCCAGGTTTTCTGAGTCTGTTTTAGGAGTATGTAAACTATTCCTGCTATATATTTCCTGAAGAATGCATGAAAAGTTTATTACACTACAAAGTAGTACAAAAAGATAATCTTTCCATGGTGTCCACAAAGCTGCTG
Source organism: Cacajao melanocephalus (assembly GCA_963573385.1). NCBI lineage: Eukaryota > Metazoa > Chordata > Mammalia > Primates > Pitheciidae > Cacajao > Cacajao melanocephalus. The sequence goes on from CAUYLG010016236.1 coordinate 64,902, forward strand.
GAAAGAATCATCTGCACTCGGCTGCCTCTGTCTGCTCTCTTCCTGCATACTCTACCCCCACTCCCAAAATGACCCAAAAACATCATTTTAGCTTATACTGTAGCTTAATAAAGCCACTGCTGGTCAGTTCTTCCTTTACATGACTTGTTGGCAGCAACATTAAGAACTCTGTCTTTGAAAATTTCTCCTTAGACTCTATAAGCTTGTCTCTGGGTTTTCTTCATCTCAGTTCTTCTGCCTGACTCTGGAATATTGGGGTTTCCACGGACTCCATCTTTGGGCCTTTTATTTTGATTTTAATACATTTAACGTTGGATGATCTGATTTTTTTTTTTAGACGGAGTTTCGCTTTTGTCACCCAGACTGGAGTGCAATGCCACAATCTCAGCTCACTGCAACCTCTGCCTCCCAGATTCAAGCAATTTTCCTGCCTCTGCCTCCCGAGTAGCTGGAATACAGGTGCCAGCCACCTCACCTGGCTGATTTTTATTTTTACAAGAGACAGGGTTTCACCACATTGGCCAAGCTGGTCTCAAACTCCTGACCCCAGGTGATACACCAGCCTTGGCCTCCCAAAGTGCTGGGATTATAGGTGAGAGCCACTGCGGCTTGCCTCACAAGTCTTTAATACCTGTAAGCTGATTACATGCGAACTCTAGGCCAGATCTCACTTAAGACTTAAACCACGTATCCAGTTCCCTAAATGGTCATTGCATAAATTCCTTACCCTCGAAAATTGAACATGATTTCCCTCCTTTCATCTCGTCTTCCTTCTGTATTCCATTTAATTGGTGGAACCCCCTGGAAATCTGAAATTCATCTTCAGTTCCTCTCCTTAGGCTTCATGTCTAGTTTGCTCACAAAGTCCTGTTAATTCTGGACAGTGACTCTCACTCCCACTGCCCATGCCTTGGTTTAAAGTTCCACAGTTGTCCAACCTGTGGCCCATGAGCCGCATGCCGCCCAGGATGGCTTTAATGCGACCCAGCACGAATTTGTAAACTTTCTTGAAAAAAAAGCAATTTTTTTTTAAGCTCACCAGCTATTGTTAACTGCATTTTATGTGTGGCCCAGGGAAGTCCAACGATTGGACACCCCTGGTTTAAACCTTCCTTGTGTGTGCAGGTCACAGCAGTAGGTTCCTGCCTAGGGTGGCACGCCTGTTTGTGCCGATCCACTCCGCCCAGCTCCCAACTAATTTAAAGATCTGACTGTTGCCCTCCTTAAAATTCGCTAATGGCACCTTAGACAATTTTGTCTTTGTTTTAAATCACAAAGCTTCAGCATGCTGTGTGCACCAGTGCATCTTCTGGCTATTACCTGCCTGCCCTGATAAGGCACCCTTAGCTGCAGCTATCCCAAACTATTTGGAATTAGTGGAATATTGCTCGTTCGTTCAATGAGTATTTGTTGAACACACATGCTTGGCACTATTGGAGACAGTGGATGTTCAGTGATGGGGAAAAGCATGACGGTGGTCTATGGTCTTATGGGAGAGTTAAAACAATAAGCCTGTAAGTAAGCAAATACACAATTTAACCAGTCATGAGTGCTGTGGCAGAAATGAATTGATAACTACTTAGATGTGGAGAAATTGGCTTATGAAATCAGAAGCAGAGACACCAGGAGTAGTTGCCACTGAACATTCTTTTGGGATGGCCACATAAGCCCCCAGTTTGGAAAGGGCAGTGGCAAGGCAAGACTTGAGCTTTCCAGATTGGATGCGACTGTACCCTGAGGTCTGCAGGACACACAGGCATGTATGCCCAAGGCAGCTCTGGAAGCCATGAGAAGCATCTCCAAAATAAGACATGTCTGCCACTACCCTATGCAGTCACCTTACTTTTGATGAAAAACCAATGTCTTAACCAATAGAATCAGAAACTTAACCCTGTGGGTGTTTGAGTGGATCTCTTCTCAACAGTTCCTGGCCCACCTGAAATGCTGCAGGTGTGAAAACCCACCACCATGTTTGGACTGGAAGGAGTGTCAGGAAACTGAAGGAGTGATCCCTGAGCTAACTTGCCAGACAGAGACCAGAAGACCAGACAGCATGTGGCATGTGACATTTGGGTGGTTGGGCCCTTTAAAAGCAACCCCGAACAGCAACTGTTCCCATACTTCTAATTGGCCCAGTGGATAATGTAAGGAGGCTGAGGCGAAGGCAAAGTAGTGCAGCGCACAGTTCCCTGTTGTTTCACTTAGGGTTCTCCAGAGAGAACCGACACGATAGAGCAAGGTGAGGAGGGGCTGGGGAATTGACCACCTCTATCATGGAGGCTGAGAAAGTCCTATAACTGACCTCTGGCAAGCTGAGAACAGGGAAGCCAGCTGCGTGTGTCGGTCCAAGCCCAATACTAATAGTACAACTCTGGAGGTCCACCGGTGAGAGTCCCAGAGTCCAAAAGCCAGAGAATGAAGTGTCGTCCAGGGGTAGAAGAGTGTGCCAGCCCCAGAAGGGAGTGAGAATGCACCTTTCTCTGCCTTTCTCTGCTTTTCCCTGCCTTTTACTCCATCCAGGCCTCTTAATGATTGGATGGTGCCTGCCATGTTAAGGGTGGGTCTTCCCTACTCCGTCCACTGACTCACATGCCAGTCTCCAGAAAGACCCTCACGGGCACACCTGAGGCAGCGCAATCTAACCAAATGTCAGACCATATGGGTTTCCCTTTAGGCAAAAGAGGACAGGTGCAGCGCCTCCTGAAGCCTTGAGAATAATGAGTGCTTCACCAGCTATGTGGGTACCCCTTGATCCAGTTAAGTTGACACTCCAAATCAACCATCACATCCAGCTTCTCCTAATCAAGGCAGTAGAGATGCTTAACATTCCCCAAACAAATTCATCAGTGGCACAAGGGAGGCCCCAAAGACACCCTTTCTTGCTGCCATACAGTGGCATTCCAAGCAGAAGTTGAATAACTGCTATTAGGTATGGAAAGGAGAAAGTGGAGGAGAGAAATGCTATAACCTTCCACGTCAGGGGCAGAAAATTAGACTGCAAGGGGGAAATGCAGAGTCAGTTTTAATAGTAGTTATATTAGCATGTCTGAAACAACCTGGCTGCCCTTACAGATTAAGGTTGGAAAGAGCTGTGTCTGGAGCTCTGTAAACTGCATGCTAAATGAGTGAGAAAAATACAAATAAAGGAATTGGTATTAAGACATAATAAACTAATTTCTGCTTGGAAAATAATGGCTTCTAAGTAGAAAATGAAAAAAAAAACTTTTTTTTTTTAATACAGAGTCTTGCTCTGTCACCAGGCTGGTGTGCAGTGGCTCAATCTCAGCTCACTGCAACCTCCATCCCTCAGGTTCAAGTGATTCCCCATCTCAGCCTCCTGAGTAGCCGGGACTACAGGCACACACCACCACGCCTGGCTAATTTTTTTTTTTTGTATTTTAGTAAAGATGGGGTTTCACCATGGCCAGGATGGTCTCACTCTCCTGACCTCGTGATCGCCTGCCTCGGCCTCCCAAAGGGCTGGGATACAGGCATGAGCCACTGTGCTCAGCCTGAATTAAGAATTTTTAGTTTTCTAGCTGGGCACAGTGGTTCAGGCCTGTAATCCCAGCCCTTTGGGAGGCTGAGGTGGGCAGATCTTCTGAGTTCAAGTGTTCGAGACCAGCCTGGCCAACATGGTGAAACCCCATCTCTACTAAAAATACAAAAACTAGCTGGGCGTATTGGTACACACCTATAATCCCAGCTACTCAAGAGGCTGAGGCAGGAGAATCACTTGAACCTGGGAGTCAGAGGTTGCAGTGAACTGAGATTGTGCCATTGCACTCCAGCCTGGGCGACAAGAGTGAGACTCCGTCTCAAAAAAAAAAAAAAAAAAAAAAAAAAAACTTAATTCAAATGACCCCAGGATGACTTGATTTTAATGCTAACAAATCTGCTTCAGTCTAGCTTTGTGTGGAACAAGTGGCAGAGACATTTACTCCTCTCCAAATACAGGTGGCCCTCCGTATTTGTGGGCTCCACATTTGACATTCGTGGGTTCAACCCACCACAGATCAAAAGAAAACAAATAATACTACAATAAAAAATAAAACAAATAAAAAACACAGTATAGGCCAGACACAGTGGCTCATGCCTATAATCCCAGTACCTGGGGAGGCCAAGGTGGGCAGATCACTTGCCATCAGGAGTTCAAGACCAGCCTGGCCAACATGGTGAAACCCTATCTCTACTAAAACAACAAAAATTAGCTGGCCTCAAATGTGATTTAATTTGTTAAACTTACTGTGGAATGTTTCCAATATACACTACAGTATGGAGAATCGTGTCATGAACCCCATGGGTTACCCCAGCCTCAGCCATTCTCAGCACTGCTCTTCTCACAGACTTACCCCCAGGTGTCATGTAACGTTCTACTCATCATTCCAATAAGGGCTCTTTACAACTGTTTAGCCTGATGGCAATATCATTATCCCATTCAGCAAGATCCATATTTATGCATTCATATCTTCTAACGCCTGGTCTGTCTTCAGTTTTCCAGTTATCTCAAAAACATGTCTTTGCTGTTGATTTGCTTGGATCAGGATCCAAGCTCAGTCCACCCAGCGCACTTCCTGCAAGTGGCAGCTGGGTCTCTGTTCCTCTGTAACAATGCCCTTTCCCTTTTGGCCCCCATGCTATTTACTCCTGAGGGAAAACATGGGTCATTTGTTCTATAAAATTTCCCACAATTTGGATGTGGTGATGACATCTTTGTGGTGACATTTGTCGGTCCGTCTCTCCTCTATTTCCTGTAAACTGATCATTATGTCTGGGTGCTCATTAGGTTTCCATGCGACCTTCCTGGCAGGAACCCTCCATGGCTGGTGCTGTGCACTTTGGTATCACATCTGGAGGCACTTCATGTCTAGTTGTCCTACTTTTAGGAAAACTAAGATTGATTGGTGGACACAGTTGGCGTCTGACTTATCGCTGTGAAGCACCACTTCACCCTCTCACCTGATGGACTTTAGTAGCCATTGGTGATCGTTGCCTAAATCTTTATTTCATTAGAGAAAGCAACACAGTAACTTTCCAATTCCATTTCCTCCTGCATTTACTGGCCATGATTTTTCTTTCTGTAAACAATTTGCCTTAAGCCAGGCATGGCAGCTCACACCTGTAATCCCAACACTTTGGGAGGCCAAAGGTGAGAGAATCACTTGAGGCCAGGAGTTTGAGACCAGCCTGGGCAACACAGAAAGACTCTGTCTCTACAAAAATAAAATTTTAGCCGGGCATGGTGGTGGCAGGCACTATGCTTCCAGCTACTTAGGAGGCTGAGGCAGGAGGATTGCTTGAGCCCAAGAAGTTGAGACTACAGTGAGCTGTGATCGTGCCACTGCACTCCAGCCTGGGCAACAGAGTGAAACCCTATCTCTAAAATCAAAACGTACTTTCCTTCATCAACTACTACAGTGTTCTGAAATACGGTTTGTACTATCAAAACAGGATAAATGATGCTTTATTCCTTCCTTTTATTTATCAATTTTCAAAATAGTGCTCTAGAAAGCATGAATGACAACCAATTTTTTATAAGATATTATTTGGAGTTCATATATTTTTATGTACTTAGATGCATGTAGTGTGTACCAATCCTTTTGTGACAGGCAAAAGCAAATACTAGAAAGGCGAGGAAAGAGATACTGAAGACTGCTCCTCTCTGAAAATGGATAAAGTCACATAAGGATGAGGTTAGACGTATTGAATGTCACTTAAAGAAACAAACTGTCTCCTAAACCAAACCAAACACGACTAAAATCTAGCTGTCTGCAGTAACATGCCTGAAGAAATAACGTGTTCATCAGAAGGAGTTTGGTAACGAAGAGAGCATGGTGGTGAAGTGCAGAAGGAAGTCTCTATTTAACATGGCAGAATATTCGTATCTTGTGCATCTACCCATCCGTCGGTCCATCCATCCATCCATCCATCCATCCATCCATCCATCCATTGCAAGGACCTGATGCAATGAAACATTTGAGTCCAATGACAGCCACTCTTGCTTTGATTCCATGCTCACTAGCCCACTTCCATATAAGCTTTCTGCCTCCTGGTAAAACATTCACGGGCCAGATTAAGAAGAATGCACAGTGATTTTTTTCAACAAACAAATTGGTTCAGTTGACCACACAGCTTGGCATTTTATGAGTTTAGTTGTCACAAGTCAGTAACCCTGAGTCTCATCAATCCCAAGCCACTGACAAGGGGATATTAATGGGATGACAAACCCACGGACAGACCTGGAGCCCAAGGTGACTCCCTTAAGTGACATTTTGTGGGGCCCTCAGCAGTCTGTGCCCAGCCTTCCCCTGCAAAAACCCTACCTCACTGTGCTGCTTAGAAGCTTCTAGCCCAGTTTTAGTGAAATGAATCCTATCACCCAGTCTCCAAACGCTACTTAGTTTATAGTCAAGAGTTTGCCTAATTAATGTCTGTATTATTTGAATCAGAGCAGAGCTTGCTGTTGATATTTATGACATGACCAAAAAAATGACTGGAATTCAACTTCCTTATTGCTCCTATTATGCCTAAAATTCTCACCATTCTTGTGGGTTAAGAGGATTAGTGTCTAGGAGTCCCCATGTGAAATCCAAATCCCAGTGGAAGCAGAATTAAGTTAGGACCATGTTGCTAGGTATTTCAGAGGAACTCATCGCTAGCCTGAGGGGCATGATGGAGGCTGCAGATGGAGACAGATACGGGTCCTGGAGCTCCTTGTGGGAGTGCATTAGAGTCACCTGAGAGTGCCCCAGGTGAGAGATATACAGATCCTGTGGGACACACTAACAGCAGGGCAGGTGTCAACAGACCCTTATTTTAGAAAACAAGACTGAAAACTAATTACTTTTACATTAGGTGACTGCCAGCCAAAGTGAGTTTAAAACATTAATGAAATTCCAGGTCATAAGGAATCGCCGCAAGGCCACAGGCATGGGAGGAGAGCGAGATGGCCACGCAGTAGGAGTAAGGGCTCAAGCATCTGGGCTACTTCCTCATGCAACTTGTTCCTTCTTGACCTGCTCAAGCCTGATGCCGTGTATTCCACTGAAGATGGAGTGTGCCTGTGCACGTCCAGTGGATAGCTCGTGAGTCAGCACGCATTCATGATAGGCAGCTCAGGCCACAGGAGAACATGGTGGCCCACGGTCATTCAATCTCTTCTAGAGCTCGGTAGCAAGCCAAAAATTGTTTCTCAGAAGGAGAGTATTCACTGAGGAGAGCATATTCTAACAATCTGAGGGTTTGCACTGCCTTCACCCTGCCAAAGGCTCCATGCTGCTTCCTTATCCATCACTGACAGTTTGAGCCCCATCAGTTCTGCAGGGTCACACAGCCCAAATGCAAAGCAGCTGGCACAGCTGACCTATTACAGATATTTCTTACTCTGAGCACTACTCAAAACTGGCGTCTGGAACAGCCTCTGGGTCAGTGGGCTGGAGTAGCATGGCTAGATGGTCATGCATTGCCTCCAAGATCCAGCGAAGCCCACTCAGTGTTGTTATTCTTTCTTAGCAGTAGGAGGGACCAGTTGCAGAAACTTGTCCTTCACTTGGAAGAGATATCTTGACATGCCCCAGGCCACTGGACCCTTTAACATTTTTGGAAGTTTGATTTCTCAAACTCTGACACAAGTAGCTGCTACTCCATGTTATGTCCTGCTCAAATGTCCAAACTGCATGTTTTCCTCGATATAATGTACCAGTGGAAGGGAAAGATGATCAAAGTTCCTGCTGACTAAATCGTGGCACAGGGCTAGAAAGCTGATATAAACAGAGTTGGGGCAGTGAAGGTGTATTGTTGGCCTTACCAAGTGAAAGCAAACTGCTTCTAATGATATTTACTAAAGGGAAGAGGCATTTGTCAAATCAATAGCTCCATATAGAAGCCAAGGAATATGTTAATTGCTCCAGCAATGAAACTACATCTGGAATAGCAGCTGCAAGTGGAGTCACCACCCGACTGAGGCACAATCCACTGTCATCCCCAAAGATACATCAGTCTATGTGCAGGCAAAATAAGAGACTTGGATGGGGATATGACAGGAATCACCACACTTGCATCTTTGCTTTGTTGTTGGTAATTTCTGTAGTCTTTCCAGGAATGTGATACTGCTTTCAGGTTTAAGATTTTTCTTTAGGTAGAGACAGTTTCAGTGGCTTCCTGTGGACCTCTCCTGCCATAATTGCCCTTGTACCACAAGTCAGGCAACTAATGTATGGGTTTTCCAAGTTCCTGAGCATATCTATTCCAGATATTATGCATTCCCAAACTGGGGACACCACTGTGAGACGAACATGAGCCAAAATGCCATTGGTCACCTGCCCTCCACAAGCTCCTACTCTGACTGGGGGCCCTCAGTGGTGTTTTGCATCTTTAGGAATTGGTGTCAATTCGGAGCCAGCTTCTAGTCCTCTGACATCTGATTCTTTTGCCTTCTTAAGTGCACAGTGACACTAGAAAATAGGTGCAGTCCCCTTTAGGGAAGGCTGAGATGAAGACCAATAGAAATGTTTGGCAGTGTAGTGGGGTCCTTCTCCAGGAGACCTGGCTCCCTACATAAAGGGGGCTCTGGGTGTGTGGGATGGATCATGTCAGGGATGTGACCAAGGAATCTTAACTTTGTTTTGGGCAATTCAGGTCAGATTTCTGTTTACGAAATGGAAAACATTTCTGATTACGCAGTTCGGATAGGACATCAGTGGGCCTCCACTATGTTTCAGTTCTAGGGACATCCTGACAAACAGCCAGCACTGCGGGTCCCTATGAGTCAGGTTGCTTTGATTCTGTGTCTGTTACAGTAACCACGCCCAGTTCGTCTTTGGTCATTAAATAATGCCCTTTAATCTCTGCAACCCTGGAACCCATCATCCACGTGGAATTAGTGGTACTCATCAAATGGTTCCCCTCCCGCTATAATTCCTGTCCACCACAGTGCTCCGCAGGGATGCTGGAGCTCCCCTCACAAATCTGTTTCGCAGAGCCCTGGTGGTGAGCATGTTTTCTGGGCCCACCTAGGGGACACTGGGAGGGGTGAGTGAGATGATCTCACATGATAAATGCACTCTGATATTTCCAACTCCCAAAGCCCCTGCATACCCGTCTTCCTCTGGAGCACACCAAGGAAGCCCAGCACTTCCATTTCATTTGGTGTGGGCCCCTCGGGTCCCTGTTTCAGAAAATGTTGCAGGCAAACTGAAACTGCCCCCAGCCTCAAACTAACACATTGGCTCTGGAGGCAGCTTAATGATCCCACAATAATAACTTTGACCTAATATCATTTTACATTCATTCAAACTCCACCTCACACCGTTAAGATCCATTTCCACACGTATTTCCCAGGCTTCTGTCAATATAAATTGGCAAAATCAGGCAGTTCTTTTGTTTTCCCTCAGGGACCTGCTGGGACTTGAGGCTGGTTCTGGGTCTAGAACAAGGACTGGTTCTGAGGAAGGTAAGCGGCGTCTTCCCAGGCAGGGATATAGGGATGTCCTTGGCCAGGGGATGAAGATCTGCTTCTGTGGACAAAGAAGTCTTGGTGGACTCGGCAGGGTTTAAGGTCCCCTGCATCACTGGAGCCTGCCTATATGTCCTTATTCCAACCCTGGGTCCCATTCCCTCTTGATCAGTGTCCTAATGTTAGCAAAAGAGACCTGGGCGAATGGAGGGTCCATTTGTGCTGTAATTCAGCCACACACAGGGTTAGACTTTGGGTGTGGCTTTTAGGTATCTTGGCTCCACCTGTTGCTACAGGAGATAAGGGTTGTTTTTTTTTTTTTTTTTTTGAGACAGGGTCTCTCTCTGTTGCCTAAGCTGGAGTACAGTGGCACAATCATGGCTCACTGCAGTCTTGGCCTCCCAGGCTAAGATGATCCTCCCACCTCAGCCTCTGGAGTAGCTAGGACTATAGGCGCCCACCACCTCCAGCTAATTTTTTATAGAGACAGGGTTTTGCCATGTTGCCCAGGCTGGTCTTGAACTCCTGAGCTCAATTGATCCGTTCGGCTCAGCTTCCCCAAGTGCTGAGATTACAGGCATGAGCCACGGCAGCCAGCCAGAATCATTAAATTTGAAGCCTAATCAGATCAGACAACCAATTCCTGAAAACCCAGAATCGATTCAGAGAATTCATCTTTAAGATTCCATTTCTCTAGGACCAGCCCATTTCCAGTACCAAATTCTGCTATCAGTCAGGAATGAATCAGAGAAGCTGAGCCTCTTGGAGACAGGGACATATGTTGGTGCATGTGACATTATTTGTCACAGGGACTTGGCCTTCTGCAACTGTGGGAGCTGGTAAGTCACCTATCCAAGGCTGTCTCCAAGTACAGGCAGAGGTGAGGGGGATACAAGGCAAGGCGGCAGGGTCCAGGGACAAGCATGAACTGGAGCCGCAGGGATAGACTGAGGTGGCAGCTCTCGCGGCTCCAAGTGCTGTTTGTCACTGAGCTGACATTTACACCTGACCCAGGGCTTGGCTCAGGGAAGGTGGAGCCCTGCTGCAGCTGCCTTCCCATACTCCCGAGGCGAGCCCACTGGCAGGTGACAATGTGTACGACACATATGACACCTCCTGCTTCACTTCCACCCTCAGATCTCCAACAAGTGTGCCCTTATGACCACCCTAATGGAAACATACAAGGAAGCAAAGCCAGGAAACGTCGTTCAGCCTCACCTAGACCACATATTCCAAAGCCACTGCAATGCCTTCTTTACATACTAGGATTAGATGTCACAAAGGACTTTTGGGAGCCAGATCAACAAAACCCTAAGAAAATAAACCAGTATCTGGAGAGAGTGGAAATGACTTATTTCCTCAGAGTCCCTCCCTGCAGGGGTATCCCTGTAAGCAATCATATCTATAGCTGGTCAGGCCCCTTCACAGACAGTGCAGACCGGCGCTGTGAGCCTCCAGGACTGCCCTTCAGCTGAAACCCATCAGACTCAGGAAGGGACAGGACTGCGGGTGCTGTGAGGTATATCGGGGTGGCCTCCTGCTAAAATATCCTTGCTCTGATCGTCCTCTGATCTGCAGAGGAAGGGAAGGACTTCAGCTTTTGATGGTCTGCTCATTGGCCCCTTTCAGAGGAAAATAATCTATCTTGGGTTTTCCAGAATCCAAATCTAAACAGTTTGTAAACTAGAAAAACTGCAGCTATGTGGGGAGATAGGTACAGGTGTGGGTACACACACATATGCACACACAGCCCCATCCGCGGTGTTATTGTTACTTCAGATTTCACAGATCACAGCTTGGGTGTAGAACAATGTTACATGTTTTCCTATGTTGTGAGTTTTTGCCTTGAGCATTCAGCCTGCCTGACAAGTGGGAAATGCCAGGTAGCCTTTTTCAGGTAAATGTGACTCTTTGGGGGCATTTAGGCTGTGACGTGAAGGCTCTGCAGTGCAGGAGGATGTGAACCTCCTCCTCTGCATGGCAGCCTCTGCTTTGGCACCTGTGTCTGAGCACAGGGGTTGCTGTGGGCCGGCCTGAGCGCCAGGCGATCCTCTTCTGCTGTGTCTCCCACCGGAGTCCGTGGTCCTGCCTGGCACCCAGTTTGTCCAGCCTGCGGTGCCTGGAATGAAACCTCCATCACTGAAGACCCTGCGGCTCTCCCTTAGCCTCTAGGAGCCTGGGAAACGTCAGCATGGTGTGGGAACCCTGGGGGCACCTCACCACCCTCCTCCTGCCTGCTCTGTGGTGCCAGGGCGTCTCTAGGGGGCTTGCACTGTCTGCCGTCGGTACCTAGAAAGAAGGCAAGAGCTCTCCTGTCCCTCCCTCTTCTGATGAGTTCACCAGCCCTATCAGGTGAGGGCCCCAGCCTTAGGCCTTCATTTAACCTTAATCACCTCTCTAGAGGCTCTGCCTCTGCACACTGGCACATGGGGCCAGGGGCCAACACAGTCCACCATACCCTACCCATCCCCCTACTTGGAAGCAGGGTGCAGGGTGCAGTGTGTCTTCTGAGAGACATTTTTTTCTCCCAGAAAAAATTTTTATCTCTTTGAGAGGCATTTTAATGTATAAATGTTATGATCTAACCCTTTTGGATTCTTGGTCTGTTGGAACTCAAAACCTTGTTTCTTTCTTGAAAGCTGATCTTCTTTCCAGGTGTCTGGAAATGTTTCATATTTTATTCTGGGTAGGGTTATATGAATGTTCACATATGTAAACATTAAGCTACAAATTGGAGATTTTTGCACTTCACCATCTCTATATGTTACTACTCAATGATGTATAGTTACTATTATTTTTTTAAAAAAACCTTTATGTATTAGTTTGTTCTCTCATTGCTATAAAGAACTACCTGAGACTGGGTAATTTATAAAGAAAAGAGGTTTAATTGACTGTGCTCCACAGCTGTACAGGAAGCATGGCTAGGACGCCTCAGGAAACTTACAATCATGATGGAAGGTGAAGGAGAAACCAACACGCCCTACATGGCTGGAGCAGGAGGAAGAGACAGTGAAGCAGGAGGTGCTGCACACCTTTAAAACAGCCAGATCTCAGGAGAACTCAGTCACGATCATGAGAACAGCAGGGGGCTATCTGCCCCCATGGTCCAATCCCCTCCCACCAGGCTCCTCTTCCATCATTGGGGATTACCATTTGACATGAGTTTTGGGTGGGGACACAAATCCAAGCCAAGTCACCTCACTAGCAAAAAATCTTAGCTTTTATGACAATGCTATGGGTTTCAGAAACCTAGATTATAAATCCAGTGCTAGACATGGGCTCTTTTTTCTCCTGTTCTTATCAGGACAATCCCATTTCTGAAGCACTGCATGTGTCTGGCCAAAGAGGTAGTGTAACCTGCAGAGGGATTTGGGAGAGCTTCAATTAACATTGGAATAGTAGAACATATCTTTGATGGATTCACCAGAAAGAAAGAGCCCAAACAGCATGGCTGCTTCTGGGCAGGGGTGCTGGCAGCCTGAAAGTGGGGTTGGAGTATAGCTATTTGTGCTATTCACAATTTTTTTTTTACCATGAACATGTATTAATTTAAAAATAAAATCTGCAGAATTAAATATTTCTTCAGAAGATATATTTAAAGCTACGTGAGCCAGGTGTAGTGGCTCATATCTGTAATCCCAGCACTTTAGGAAGCCAACGCATGAGGATCACTTGAGTCCAGGAGTTCGAGGTTGCAATGAGCTATGATCACAGCACTGCCCTCCAGCCTGGGTGATAGAGCACAATCTTGTTTCAAAAAATACATAAATAAATAAATTACATGAAAAATGTCTTTGATATATTGTTAATTAAAAAGAGTGTTTACTGAGCCTGGCACGGTGGCTCACGCCTGTAATCCCAGTACTTTGGGAGGCCGAGGCTGGCGGATCCTTGAGTTCAGGAGTTCGAGACCATGCTAGCCAACATGATGAAATCCTATCTCTACTAAAAATACAAAAATTAGCCAGGTGTGGTGGCACACACCTGTAGTCCCAGCTACTCGGGAGGCTGAGGCAGGAGAATTGCTTGAACCCAGGAGGTGGAGGTTGCAGTGAGCCAAGATCATGCCACTGCACTTCAGCCTGGGTGACAGAGTGAGACTCCATCTTAAAAAAAAGAGAATTTACTAACAGTGAGTATAGTATGATTAGCAAATTACATGCACACACATGCACACATGCAAACAGCTGGAAAGAGTCACTCCAAAAACTTACTCTGGGTACTAGGATGGAAATTGGTAGGGGTGTTCAGGGTCTTATCCTTTTTGTTTTTGCACACATTTTCTGTTAGAAATTTTTGCAACTAGCATGTCTTACTTTTGTGAACCCCAAATATCTGAGACAGATCTCAGTCAATTTAGAAAGTTTATTTTGCCAAAGCTAAAGACGTATGCGGGTGACGCAGCCTCAGGAGTCCTGATGACATGTGCCCAAGGTAGTCGGGGCACAGCTTGGTTTTATTCATTTATTTATTTTTTTGAATCGGAGTTTTGCTCTTGTTGCCCAGGTTGGAGGGCAGTGGCGCAATTTCGGCTCACCGCAACCTCCACCTCCCGGGTTCAAGTGATTCTCCTGCCTTAGCTTCCCGAGTAGCTGGGATTACAGGCATGCACCACCATGCCCGACTAATTTTGCATTTTTAGTTGAGAGGAGGTTTCTCCATGTTGGTCAGGATATCCGACCTCAGGTGATCTGTCTACCTCAGCCTCCCAAAGGGCTGGGATTACAGGCGTGAGCCACCACACCTGGCCACAGCTTGATTTTATATATTTTAGTGAGACAAGAGACACCAATCAAGATATGTAAGAAGTATATTGGTTCGGTACGGAAAGGTGGGACAACCTGAAACAGGGGGGCGGTGGGGGGGGGCTTCCAGGTCATAGGTAGGTAAGAGACAAACAGTTCCATTTTTTGAATTTCTGATTAGCCCTTTCCAAAGGAGACAATTAGATATGCATTTATCTCAGTGGGCAGAGGGATAAATTTGAGTTCTGTCTGTCCTTTGTTCACAAGGAGGTTCCTTGTGAGGGAGGTGTGTCGCTTTTTATCTTAGCAGCTGTCTTTGTTTAGGAATAGAATGGGAGGCAGCTTTGCCCTAAGCAGTTCCCAGTTGACTTTTCCCTTTGGCTTAGTGATTTTGGGGTCCCAAGATTTATTTTCCTTTCACACTTTCATAATTGAAAACTCTACCTAGCAAAAATATTTTGTCAGCATGGTGATTCTGGGTTCTGAACTTTTTCTGCCATGCTAAATTTCACTCATAATTTTAAGCTCAATTTCTTAGGTCATCCAAACCTTTTTAGATTCAAGGAAATTGCAACTGTGAAGTAACACATAGGGGGTGTATTAAAGAATCCTAAACATGGGCGAAAAAGAGAACACGTCTTGTGTCCACTGAGGTTGAGATGTGGAGCAAACTGCAGAGTGACACTTCCTGTAACTTCAGTTCAGACTTGCTCCTTTAGGAAAATATATGGGGTCCTTTTTCACTTTCAAGAAAATTGAAACTGTAGATGTTTAGAGCAGATTATTTAATGAGACTCAGCTAGGGATTCTCATTAATGGAAGACAGGGAGAATGTCAGTAACTCTTATAATGATAAAATGTCATTTCACAGAAAACCATCATTTCAGAGAAATCACTCTATGCCAGATATTGGCTGTGGAGATAGACATAGGCATTTTAAAGGAAAACTAATGAAATGTTTGAAGAATGTCCAGCAGATTTAAAAGGAAAAGACATTCTGTATTCTGATGCCTTGCCTCGAATTGACACTGAGGCTGTTTCTCGACATCTCCCAGTATTTCATTTTTTTCATTATTCTTCTGCATCTCTATCTGTGCATCCTGAAGCTCAGCTTTAGTATATTGCACTACTATTCTATTATTTGGGTGATGTGACCTTGGGGCTGTGACCAAGGTGTTGTCCTCTGCATCTGCTGAGGGAGGGGACGTTAGATCACAGAGAAGCAGCCACACACCACAGCCAGTCTTGTCTTCACAGGGTGTGCCAGGGGGATGTGCGGGTCACACCCACACACGTGCATGCTCAGTGCACTGTGTTACGGGAAAGGAAAATACACAGCTCATCTGGTGTCTTCTGTTCTTTCTTCATACAATATTTTTGTAGCTTTTCTTTTTTAAAAAAAATTTTTTTTTAACTAGTCAAATGAAGCAATGGGAATGGAGAAAAAACAAAAAAGTCTGTAACTGGTTGTCATCAATTAGTTCTGAACACCACTGCACTCGGACAAGCCTGTGGCTTTTTATGTATGTATGCATGTATTTATTTTCATTTAATTATTTTGAGCAGAGTCTTACTCCATCACCCAGGCAAGAGTGCAGTGGCACAATCCTAGTTCACTGCAGCCTCAACCTCCTGGGCTCAAACAATCCTCCCACTTCAGTCCCCCAAGTAGCTGGGACCACAGGTGTGCGCCACCATTCCTGGCTAATTTTTTAAAAAAATTTCTTGCAGAGACAGGGTTTCACCATGTTCCCCAGGCTGGTGTGGAACTCCCAAGCTCAGGTGATCCACTCGCCTTGGCCTCCAAAAGTGCTGGGATTACAGCCATGAGCCACCTCGCTCAGCTCAGCCTGTAGCTTTTAAAAAAGGCCATGACTGGCTGGGCGTGGTGGTTCACGCCTGTAATCCCAGCACTTTGGGAGGCTGAGGTGGGCGGATCATGAAGTCAAGAGATCGAGACCATCCTGACCAACATGGTGAAACCCTGTCTCTACTAAAAATACAAAAAAATTAGCCGGGCATGGTGGTGTGTGCCTGTGGTCCCAGCTACTCGGGAGGCTAAGGCAGGAGAATTGCTTGAAATAGGTAAACGGAAGTTGCAGTGAGCCCGGATCGTACCACTGCACTCCAGCCTGGCCAGCGACACTCAGTCTCAAAAAAAAAAAAAAAAAAAGCCATGACTTAGATCTCTAGGCTTACCTAAAACCGTGGAGGAAACCAGCATGCCAAGAAAGACGAGAGAGCGTTCACTGTCAGCTTTGAGGAAATTGAAAAGCAGTTTTGCAGAGCTTCGAAGCACAAAAATAAAGATTTTCCTGATGCAAACTGGCCAGTTCAAAACCTTCTATGGAAAATAACAGCATATCAGTTCTCTTGATTTCAAATTTCTGTTAAATCAAGAGCACATAATTTTTTTCTAACATGAGTATGTAGAGAAGGGACAAAAATAATTTTAGGTAATTGTAGTTTTGTAGATTAAAATTAACGTCTTTATTTCACTAGAATTAACTAAAAATTGTCATCTAAACAATAGTAATTTAGAAATACATATATGTTTACCTATAATGTGTATGAAGTAATTTAATGTTTATAAGAACGCACACAAATTATTAGAAATGATTACAACTCACCTTTGACTGTATTTGCAGGAAGAGAGAAAAGAAGGGAAACCCATTATTCCCTTTGGGTTTTGTTTTACCTTCACCTATTCTCTCTGTAATGCTCTGCCTTTGTTCATGTAGATCTGAGTTTTGGATCCATATCATTTTCCTTCTCTCTCAAGAATTTCTTTTTATTATTTTTTTGGAGAAAGTCTCACTCTGTCACCCAGTGGCACAATCTTGGTTTACTGCAGCCTCCGTCTCCTGGTTCAAGCTATTCTCATGCCTCAGCCTCCCAAGTAGCTGGGACTACAGGTGTACGTCATCATGCCTGATTATGCCCAGATAATTTTTGTATTTTTAGTAGAGACAGAGTTTTGAATGTTGGCCAGGATGGTCTTGAACTCCTGACTTCAAGTGATCCAGCACCTCAGCCTCCTAAACTGCTGGGATTACAGGCGTGAACTTCTTTTAACATTTCTTACAAGGCAGGCCTACTGGCAACAATTTCCCTCAAATTTTGTTTGTCTAAGAAAGTCTTGTTTCTGCTTTAATTTTTTTCTATTTTTTTGTTGTAGTAAAATATACACAACATAGAATTTACCACCTTCAGCATTTTCAGTGTACAGTTCAGTGGTGTCAAGTACATTCGTATTGTTGTGCAACTATCACCACCAGCATCCATCTCCAGAACTCTCTTACTAAGCTCTGTACCCATTAAATAATAATTCCCCATTCCCCCTTCCCCCCAGCCACTGACAACCACCACTTTTGTCTCTGTAATTTTGACTATTCAAGGTACCTCATTCTATTAGTCCTTTCTCATATTGCTATAAAGAAATATCTGAGACTGGGTGATTTATAAAGAAAAGAGGCTTAATTGGCTCACAGTTCTACAGTCTATACAGGAAGCACAGTGCTGGCATCTGCTTGGCTTCTGGAGAGGCCTCAGAAAACTTACAATGATGGCAAAGGCAGAGTGGGAGCAGGCATCTTACATGGCAGGAGCGGGAGCAGGAGCAGGAGGGGAAGGCAAGGTGCTACACACTTTTAAACAACCAGATCTCATGGGAGCTCACCCACTATTATGAGAACAGCTTCAAGAGGATGGCACGGAACCATTCATGAGAAATGGCCCCCATGATCTAATCACCTCTCACCAGGCCCTGCCTCCCACATTGGGGATTACAATTCAATGTGAGATTTGGGCAGGGACACAGATTCAAACCATATCACTCATATACATGCAATGAAACAGTATTTGACTTCTTGTGACTGGCTTATTTCATTTAGCATAATGCCCTCAAGCTTCATCTACATTGTAGCATATGTCAGAATTTATTTTTATTTATTTATTTTTTTGAGACAGAGTCCAGCTCTGTCACCCAGACTGGAGTGTAGTGGTGCAATCTTGGCTCGCTGCAACCTCTGCCTCCTGGGTTCCAGTGATTCTCCCGCCTCAGCCTCCTGAGTAGCTGGGATTATAGGCATGCACCACCATGCCTGGCTAACTTTTTGTATTTTTAGTGTAGATGAGGGTTCACCACGTTGGCCAGGCTGGTTTCGAACTTCTGGCCCCGAGATATCCACCCACCTCGGCCTCCCAAAGTGCTGGGATTACAGGCATAAGCCACTACACCAGGCCAGAATTTCTTTCCTTTTTCCTGTTTAAGGCTGAATAATATTCCATCGTATGCATAGACAACATTTTGTTTATCCACTTATTCATCAGTGGACACTTGGGTTGCATCCACATTTTAGTTATTGTGAATAATGCTGCAACAAACATTGGTGTACAGATATCTCTTTGAGATCCTGTCTTCCATTCTTTTGGGTATGCCCAGAATTGGGATTGCTGGATCATATTGTAATTCTATTTTTAATTTTTTTAAGGAATACTTTTTCCCCAGTGGTTATACTGTGGATATACTTGCATTCCCACCAACAACGTGCAAGGGTTCCAATTTCCCCACATCCTTACCAACACTTCATATTCTCTGTTTTTTGTTTGTTTTGTTTTCCTTTTTTGGATGTGTGTGTGTGTGTGTGTGTGTGTGTGTGTGTGTGTTTTACAGTAGTCATCCTAATGGGTTTGAGGGAATATCTTGTAGTTTGAATTTGCATTTTCCTAATGATTAGTGAAGTTCAGCATCTTTTCATGTGCTTATTAGCCATATATATATATATATATATGTATACATACACATATTTCATGTGCTAATAAGCACATGAAATCAGAAAATCAGATATATATATATATATATATCTTCTTTGGAGTAATATCTATTCAGGTCCTTTGTCCATTTTTAAATTTGATTTTTTTTTTAGTTTTTAGAGTTCATGTTCTGAAAATTAATCTCTTATCAAATATAAGATTTGCAAGTATTTTCTCCTATTTTGCACATTATCCTTCTACTCTGTTGATAGTGTCTTTGATGTACAAAATTTTTACATTTTTATGAAGTCTAATTTATTTTGTATTTTGTTGGCTGTGCCTTTGGTGCCATATTCAAGAAATAATTGCCAAATCTAATGTCATGAAGCTCTTGTCCGGTGTTCTCTTGTAAAATTGTACAATTTGGGGTCTTAGGTTTAGGTCTATGATCCATTTTTTTTGAGATGGAGTCTCACTCTGTAGCTCAGGCTGGAGCACAGAGATGCAATCTCAACTCACTGTAACCTCCACCTCCCAGGTTCAAGTGATCCTCCTGCCTCAGCTTCCCAAGTAGCTGGGACTACAGGCATGCGCCACCACACACAGCTAATATTTGCATTTTTAGTAGAGATGGGGTTTCACTATATGTTGGTCAGCCTGGTCTCGAACCCCTGACCTCAGGTGATCCACTTGCCTTGGCCTCCCAAAGTGCTGATATTACAGGGATGAGCCACCTCGCCCAGCCTATGATCCATTTTCAGTTAATTTTATATGTGGTGTAAGAATCCAACTTTATTTTTATCCCCTAAGGGTATCCAATTTTCCCAGTGTCAGTGGTTGAAAAGACTGTTTTTCCCCATATTGAATCATCTTAGCCCCACTTGTTGAAAGTCACATGATCACACATGTGATTTTTTGGGCTCTAAATTCTATTCCATTGGTCTGTCTGTCTTTATGCCAATACTGTTTTGGTTACTGTAGCTTTGTAGGATATTTTGAAATTAGGATGTGAGTCCTCCAGCTCTATTCTTTTCCAAAATTGTTTTGGTTAGTTGAAGTCCCTTGACAATCCATATACATTTTAGAATTGATTTTTCTATTTCTACCAAAAATGTCATTGGGATTTTGATAGAGAGTACATTAATCTGTAGGTTGCTTTTGGCAGTATTGACACCCTAACAATATTAAATATTCCAATTCATGAACATGTGATGTCTTTAAATTTGTTTGTGTCTTTTTACATTTCTTTCAGCAATGTTTTGTAGTCTTTCTGTAAAAGCCTATTACCTTCTCAGTTAAGTTATCCCTAGGTATTTTATTTTTGATGCTATCGTAAATGGAATTTTTTGTTGATTTCTCTACTTGGATTATTTATTGGTTTGTTTTGTTTGCAGAGATGGGATCTTGCTATGTTGCCCAGACTGGTCTTGAATCCTTGGGCTCAAGAGATCCTCCTGCCTCAACCTCCCCAGTAGTTAGGACTACCGGTATGTGCCACCATGCCTGGCTAATTGAAAAAAAAATTGTTTTTTCTTTTGTAGAAATGGGGTCTTGCTATGTTGACCAGGCTGGTTTCAAACTCCTGGTTTCAAGCAGTCTTCCTGTGTCAGCCTCCCAAAATGCTGGGATTATAGGTGTAAGCCACTGCACTCGGCCTGTTTATTGTTATTGACTAGAAATGCCATTGTGGGCTGGGCTTGGTGGCTCACACCTGTAATCCCAGCACTTTGGGAGGCCAAGGCAGGTGGATCACCTGAAGTCAGGAGTTCGAGACCACCCTGGCCAACATGGTGAACCCTGTCTCTACTAAAAATACCAAAAAAAATTTACCCGGCCATAGTGGCAGGCACCTGTAATCCCAGCTACTTGGGAGGCTGAGACAGGAGAATCACTTGAACCCAGGAGGTGGAGATTGCGGTGAGCCAAGATTGCACCATTGCACTCCAGCCTGAGTGACAGAGTGACACTCTGTCTCAAAAAAAAAATAACGCCACTGCATTTATTTGTTGACTTTGTATCTTTCTAGTTTGGTAAATTATTTTTATTAGTTTTCACTTTTTTGTTAAATCTTTAGGGTTTTCTATATATAAGATCATATTATCTATGAGCAGAGATCATTTTACTTCTTCTTTTCCAGTTTGGATGTCATTTATTTCTTTTTCTTGCTCTGGCCAGAACTTCCAGTACTATGTTAAATAGAAGTGGCAAGAGTGGGCATCCTTGCCTTCTTCACATTTTTAGAGGAAAAGCTTTCAGTCTTCCACCATTGTGGGTGTTTCATTATGGCTTTTATTATATTGAAATAATTTCTTCTATTTCTAGTTGGTTGAGTGTTTTTATTGTGAAATGTGTTGAATTTTGTCAGATGCTTTTTCTGCATCAATTAAGATAATCACATTTTTAAAATTCTTTTAATATGATGTATTACATTAGTTTATTTTTATATGTTGAACCATCCTTGCAATCCAGGGTAAAATAAATTCCCACTTGGTTGTGGTGTATAATCCTTATAATGTGCATCTGAATTCATTTTGCTAGTATTTTGTTGAGGATTTTTGCATCAATCATAAGGAATATTGCATCTGTAGTTTTGTTTTGTTTTGTTTCCTAATAGTATCTATCTGGCTTTGGTATCAGAGTAAAGCTGACTTCATAGAAAGAGTTAAAAAGTGTTATCTTCTCTTAAATTTCTTTGAAAATTTTGAGAAGGATTGTTGTTAATTCTTTAGATGCTTGGTAGAGTTCACCAGGGAAGTCATCAGGTCCAGGGCTTTTCCTTGTCAGGAGATTTTTGATTAGTGATTCAATTTCCTTGCTAGTTATACATCTAATCAGATTT
The DNA here is from genome assembly GCA_963573385.1 of Cacajao melanocephalus. Lineage (NCBI taxonomy): Eukaryota > Metazoa > Chordata > Mammalia > Primates > Pitheciidae > Cacajao > Cacajao melanocephalus. The sequence goes on from CAUYLG010016236.1 coordinate 86,695, forward strand.
TCTATTTTTTCATGATTTAGTCTTGGAAGGTTTTGTGTTTTATAGGATATGTTCATTTCATTTGGGTTATCTGATCTATTATCATAAAATTATTCATAGTACTCTCTTATAGTCATTTTAATTTTAGTACAATTGGTATTATTTTTCCATTTTCCTTTCTGATTTTAGTAATTTAAGTCTTCTCCCCTTCTTCTTAGTCAATCTAGTTAAAGGTTTGTCAATTATTTGTTGATATTTTTGAAGAACCAACTTTGGATTTCATTGATTTTCTCAGTTTTTTTTTTTTTAATTTTCAGTTTTGTTTATCTCAGTTCTATCTTATTTCCTCCCTTTTGTTAGCTTTGAATTTAGTTTGTTATTTTCCTAGTATTTTAAATTATAAAGATAGGTTATTGGGCTTTGTAGATGCTGCTGCCCGGAGCCTTGTAGTATCAGCCATGGTCAACCCCATGGTGTTCTTCGACATCGCCATCGACGGCGAGCCCTTGGGCCGCGTCTCCTTCTAGCTGTTTGCAGACAAGATTCCAAAGACAGCAGAAAACTTTCGTGCTCTGAGAACTAGAGAGAAAAGATTTGGTTATAAGGGTTCTTGCTTTCACAGAATCATTCCAGGGTTTATGTGTCAGGGTGGGGACTTCACATGCCATAATGGCACTGGTGGCAAGTCCATCTACGGGGAGAAATTTGATGATGAGAACTTCATCCTAAAGCATACAGGTCCCAGCATCTTGTCCATGGCAAATGCTGGACCTAACACAAACAGTTCCCAGTTTTTCATCTGCATTGCCAAGACTGAGTGGCTCGATGGCAAGCATGTGGTCTTTGGCAAGGTGAAAGAAGGCATGAATATTGTGGAGGCCATGAAGCGCTTTGGGTCCAGGAATGGCAAGACCAGCAGGAAGATCAGCATTGCTGACTGTGGACAACTCTAACAAGTTTGACTTGTGTTTTATCTCAACCACCAGACCATTCCTTCTGTAGCTCAGGAGAGCACCCCTCTACCCCGTTTGCTCGCAGTATCCTAGAATCTGTGCGCTCGCTGCAGTTCCCTTTGGGTTCCATGTTTTCCTTGTTCCCTTCCACACCTAGCTGGATTGCAGAGTTAAGTTTATGATTATGAAATAAAGACTAAATAACAACAACAACAAAAAGATAGGTTATTGATTTGAGATCTTTCTTATGGTTTAACATAATTGTTTATAGCTATAAGTTTCCCCCTCAGCATTGTTTCTCTGTGTTCTGCTATTTTGGGTATGTGATTTCTTCTCTGATCCTATTGGTTGTTTAGGAGTGCATTGTTTAAGCTGAGTGTGGTGGCTCATACCTGTAGTCTCAGCACTTGGGAGGCTGAGGTAGGAGGATAACTTGAGCCTAGGATTTCAAGATCAGCTTAGGCAACAAAATGAGACCCTGTCTCTACAAAAATGAAAGAAATTAGCCAGGTGTGGTGGTGTGCATCTGTAATCCCAGCTACACAGGAGGCTGAGGTGGGAGGATTACTTGAGCCCAGGAGGTTGAGACTGCAGTGAGCTGATGTCTCACCACTGCATTCCGGCCTAAGTGACAGAGCAAGATTAAAAAAAAGAGAATATATTGTTTAGATTTATGAATTTGTGTATTTTCCAGTTTTCTTTCTGTTACTGTTACTCATTTTTTTCTAGTTCTTTTAAAATTATTTTTAAATTTTTTCTGATTACTAATTTTATGCCATTGTGATTAAACAAGATACTTTTATCTTCTTTAATCATGCAGTGGCTCATGCCTGTAATTTCAGCACTCTCGGAGGCTGAGGTGGGCAGATCACCTGAGGTCAGGAGTTCGAGACCAGCCTGACCGACATGGTGAAACCTCATTTCTACAAAAATTAGCTGGGCATGATGGTGGGTGCCTGTAATCCCAGCTTCTTTGGAGGCTGAGGTAGAATTACTTGAACCTGGGAGGCAGAGGTTGCAGTGAGCCGAGATCATGCCATTGCATTCCAGCCTAGGTGATGAAGTAAGACTCCATCTCAAAAGAAAAAAAATCTATTGAAACTTACTTTGTAGTCTAACTTGGAAAAGGTTTCAGGTACACTTGAGAAGAATAAGTATGCTGTTATTATTGGATAGAGTGTCCTGTATATGTTTGTTATATCCAGTTGGCTTATTATGTTTTTCAAGTCCTCTCTTTCTTTATCTCCTTTTGGATTGTTCAATCCATTATTGAAAATAGAGTATTGAAATCTCTGACTATTTTTGTAGAACTGTCTATCCCTTCAATTCTGTCCATTTTTGCTTTATATATAAATGGCCTGTTATTAGGTACATAAATGTTTATAATTATTCTATCTTCTTGTTGTATTGAAACTTTTATTAATATATAATGTCCTTCTTTGTCTCTTGTGACAGTTTTTGACATAAAGTCTATTTTTCTATTAGCATAGCCACTCCTGCATTCTTTTGGTTACTGTTTGTGAGGACTATCTTTTTCCATGCTTCACTTTCAACCTATTTTTGTCTTTGGACCTAAAATGAGTCTCTTAGTGCTAGGCACTGTGGCTCACATCTATAATCGCAGCACTTTGGGAGATTGAGGTAGGAGGGTTACTTGGGGCCAGGAGTTCAAGACCAGCTGGGGCAACGTAATGAGACCTTGTCTCTACTTAAAAATTTCTAAAAATTAGCCAGTCATGGTGGTGCATACTTGGAGTCCCAGCTGCTCAGGAGGCTGAGGCAGGAGGATCTCTTGAGCCTAGCAGTTTGAGGTGGCAGTAAGCTATGGTCACATGACTACATTCCTGCCTAGGTGGCAGAGTAAGTCTGTCTCTTAAAAAAGAATAAATAATGATCATCACTTAAGACTTAAAAATAAAAAATAAAAAAAGAGATAAATAATGAGTCTTTTGTAGACAGCATATGGTTGGATCAAGTTTTTTTTTTTAATCTATTTTGCCAATCTCTGACTTTTGATTCAAGAGTTTATTCCATTTATGTTTAAAGTAATTCTTATTAGAGATGGATTTATTTCTGTCAATTTGTGGGGTTTTTTTCTATGTACCTTATAGCCTTTTGTTCATCACATTCTGCATTACTGTCTTCTTTTGTAATTAGTTGATTTTTTTGTAGTGGAATGTTTTCATTTCCTCCTCATTTCCTTTTTATATATCCTATAGCTGTATTTTTTGTGGTTACCATGAGTATTAGTGTGAGTTTAACTAATTTAACACCCCAAAGTTACAACTGAAACTTGAGTGTACACCATCTTAGCTTTAATAACATATTAAAAAAAAACTTTATTTACAGCTCTGTCCTCATCTCTTTCAGTTGTTGATGTCGCAAAATGACATGTTCAGAGATTATGTGTGCAACAGAAACAAATAATTATTTTCCAATGCATTAGTCTCTTAAATTATGTAGAAAACAAAAAGTGTAGTTACAAACCAAAGCTTTTACAAATGCCCATGTATTAACCTTTACTGCAATCTTGATTTCCTCTGTTGGCTTTGAGTTACTGTCTATTTTCCTTTTCTACCTGCTGGACTCCCTTTAACGTTTCTTGCAGAACAAGTCTAGTGGTAATTAACCTCTCTCAGCTTTTGTTTATCTGGGAGTGTTTTAACTTCTCATTTTTGAAGGACAATTTATGTAGATACAGAATACTTGGTGGAAGCCTTTTTCTTTTTTGGAGAAGGAGTCTCGCTCTGTTGCCCTCTGGCTGGAGCGCAGTGGCACAATCTTGGCTCACTGCAACCTCCACCTCCCAGGTTCAAGCAATTCTCCTGCCTCAGACTCCTAAGTAGCTGGGACTACAGGCGCACACCACCATGCCCAGCTAATTTTTTTGTATTTTTTTAGTAGAGACAGGGTTTCACCGTGTTGCCCTGGCTGGTCTCGAACTCCTGAGCTCAGGCAATCTGCCCACCTCAGCCTCCCAAAATGCTAGGATTACAGGCGTGAGACACCACACCTCGCCAGGTTTTTGCTTTTAGCATTTTAAAGACATGAATCATTGCCTTCTAGCTGCCTAAGTACAAGAGATCATCTTTTCGATCATCTCTTGTATGTGATGAGTCAGTTTTCTCTTGCTGATTTCAAATATCTCACTTTTTTTTTTTTTTTTTGATGGTCTCACTCTGTCACCCAGGCTGGAGTGCAGTGGTATGACTTTAGCTCACTGCAGCCTCGATCTCCAGGGATTAAGCAATCCTCTTCCCACCCTCAGCTTCCCAAGTAGCCAAAATTACAGGCACACACCACCACATCCAGATAATTTTTTTTTTCTAATTGTTAGTCAAGACAAGGTCTTTATTATATTGTTCAGGTTGGTCTCAAACTCCTGAGCTTAAGTGATCCCCCTGCCTTGGCCTCCAAAAGTGCCTGGATTATAAGTGTGAATCAATGCACCTGGCCTGTCTCTGGTTTTTGACAATTTGATTGCAATGAGATTAATTATAGATTTATTTGCATTAGCCTTACTTGGAGTTTTTTTGAGCTTCTTGGGTGTTCAAATTTGACTTTCATCAAATTTGGGAATTTTTTGCCATTAGTTCTTCAAATATTCTCTCTGGCCTTTTCTTTCTTTTCCTTCTGGGACTCTCACAATGCATGTGTAGGTCCACTTCATTGTGTCTCACATGTCCATTTAGTTTCTGTTGACTTTTCTGTATTATTATTATTTTGAGACCAAGTTTCACTCTGTCACCCAGGCTGGAGTGCAGTGGTGCAATCTTGGCTCACTGCATCCTCTACCTTGCAGCTCAAGCAATCCTCCCGCCTCAGCTTCCCAGGTAGCTGGGACTACAGGTGCATGCCATCACATCCAGCTTAATTTTTGTATTTTTGTAGAGATGGAGTTTCACTATGTTGTCCAGGATGGTCATGAACCCCTGGACTCAATCAATCCACCTGCCTCAGCCTCCCAAAGTGCTGAGATTACAGGCATGAGCCATCATATCCAGCCTCTTTTTGATTATTATTTTAAAAATAGAGATGAGTTTTCACCATGTTGTCCTGGCTGGTCTCAAACTCCTGGACTCAAGCAATTTTGCACCTCAGCCTCCCAATGCTGGGATTACAGGCGTGAGCCACTATACCTGGCCTAGTTTTCTTTAATTTTTTTTTCTCCATAGTTATCAAGATCATTGATTCAGGCCAGGCATGGTGGCTCATGCCTGTAATTCCAGCACTTTGGGAGGCTGAGGTGGGTAGATCACTTGAGGTCAGGAGTTCAAGAACACTCTGGGCAACATGGCGAAACCCCATCTCTACTAATAATACAAAAATTAGCCAGGTGTGGTGGCACATGCCTGCAATCCCAGCTACTCAGGAGACTGAGGCACAAGAATCATTTGAACTCAGGAGGTGGAAGTTGCAGTGAGCTGAGATTGCACCACTGCACTCTAGCTGAACGACAGAGTGAAACTGTGCCTAAAAAAAAAAAAAAAAAGGATTCTTCTGCCTGCTCAATTTTGTCTTTGAATCCATCTAGTAAATTTTTCATTTCACTTATTGTACTTTTCAGCTCCAGAATTTCTTTTTTGTTTCTCTTTGGGTTTTCTATCTTGTTATCAGTATTTCCATTTTATTAATATATTGTTTCTCGACTTTCTCTATATCTTCTGTTAGTTCTTTAAGCATCTTTGAAACAGTTGTTTTAAAGTCTTTGTCTAGTAGATGTGTCATCAGGTTCTTCTCAGAGGTCATGTCTTAGTCTGTTTGAGATGTTATAACAAAATACCATAAATTTACTGGCTAGTAAACAACAGAAATTTGTTTCTTAGTTCTGGAGTCTGGGAAGTCCAAGATCAAAGCACTGGAAGATTCGCTGTCTGGTGAGAGCACACCTCCTGGTTCATAAACAGCTCTCTTCTGCCTTCTAGTGTTCTCACTGGATAAAGGGAATGAGGGAGCTCCATGGGGTCCCTTTTAAGGGCACTAATCCCCTTCCTGAGTGCTCTATTCTCATGACCTAGTCATCTCCCAAGATTTCACCTCCAAATTCCACCACACTGGCATATCTAATTTATGTCTTGAAATCTTTGAAGACATAAATTTTGGGGGACACATTTGGTCTACAGCAATTTCTGTTGGTTTATTTTTTTCATTTGGGTGGGCCATATTTTCCTATTTCTTTGTATGCCTTGTGATTTTTTTGTTGAAAACTGGACCTTAAATTTTTTTTTAGAGAGAGGGTTAGGTTTCTCCTGAGAACAGACCCTGTTAAGACGAACAGAATGCTCTGGTATATTTCAAAATGGTTTCTTTCCCTTCTCTCCACTGGAAGCATGAGAGGATTTTTCTCCAATATTTACCATAGGAAGCTGATCAAGCTTGTGGGAGTAAAACTCATAAAAGTGTGGGGCCCTCCCTGTGACTGGGCCCCTCTGGTATTTTTAATCCTCAGACCTCCTTAACTGCAGGCCATCCTACTTCAGTCTCATTCCTGTGGGGACTTCTGCTCTGGTGAGTTGTGATTCTTTGTATCCACCTGTTCGTCTCTCCAATTCTAGGGGCAGCAGTTTGCCCTGTGACCTCATTTGTTCGACGGATCTAAGAAGAGTTGTTGATTTTTCCATTTACTCAGCTTTTCCCTTGTTAGGATGGAATGATGATTTCCAAGCTTCTTACATGCAAGACCAGAAACCAGAAGTTCCCTTTGGTTTTCTTCTTTAATATTTTGTTAATTTTAGTGTCAATGATAAAACTAAAGAAGAAAAAAATTGTTAGAAAATCTGAATATTCCTTTAACTGCTTTGTTTCTGCTTTCTACCCTTATTTTTCCAAATTCATTTAATGAACTTTTATCAAAACTACTGATAATAAAAGGGTATTGACAGCTGAAAACTCTCTGATTAATAAAGCTTGACAAAATTGAAGACAACTTCAGTGTTCCTCAAGAAGAGCATGACCTGGCCAGGCGCAGTGACTCGTGCTTGCAGTTCCAGCACTTTGGGAGACTGAGACAGGAGGATTGCTTGAGCCCAAGGGTTTGAGTCCAGTCTGGGCAACATGGCAAGACCCATCTATAAAAAAAGAAAAAAAATAAGAAAGCAAACCATTAAATAGTCACTTTTACAAATAAATTTTTTTCTCAGTCCTAAAACCAATTACATGTGCAATGTCTGATCTATTCTCTCTTAGCTGATCCCAAGGATGTCTCAGTTCTAAATCCTTTCCAGGCAGTTGAGCAAATACATTCTAAGACCAAAAACGCTTTGTATTTGAAAAGTTATAAAACCCTCTAAACTTTTTTGACTTGAAACACTGATAAAATGAAGAAGGAAAAAAGTAATAGTCCAGAGGGGCTATCTTCATGGCATATCTGATACAAACCTAGAATTTACATCAGTGGTCTGATATTGAGCCATTCTGTTTAAATCTTATTTCAACATTTCTAGCGACAACTTAGCTTTTTAGAAACTCTGCAAGACAGCCAGAGAATGGCCTGCTGGGAAAAGCTGGCCTAAGTATCAGTGTAAGCTGTGCACAGCTCTTAAGATCAAGTGTACTGGGTGGAAGAGTGCCTCCCACCAAAATTCACCTCCTTCCCAGTACCTTAGAATGGGAGCATACTTAGAAATAGAGTCTTTTAGGATGTAATTAGTTAAGAAAGATGAGGTCACACTGGAGTAAGGTGGGCCCTTCATCCAGTATGACTGGTATCCTCATGAAAAGAAGAAGAGAGACAAGGAGGCACAGGAGAGAAGGCCATGTGAAGACAAAGCAGACGCTGGAGGGACACAGCTGCATGCCAGGCAGTGCCTGGGATTGCCAGCCACATCCAGGGCTGCCAGAGGCAGGGAGAATCCTCCCCTAGAGTCTTCAGGGAGAGTGTGGCCCTGCTGATAGAATACATTTTTGTTGCTTTAAGGCACCCAGTTCATGGTAACGTGTTTTGGCAGCCTTAGAAAACTAATACACGTGTTGTTTTTAATTCAAAAAATAATCCAGCAGAATTGCATATAGAAATATTATGGTCAATTTAAGAAAACTATTCTGAAAATACTTACCTGAAAATAATTGTGTGTGTTTTATTTGTTTGTTTTTCTGAACAAGGTCTTGCTCTGTTGCCAAGGCTGGAGTGCAGTGGCACAATCAGAGCTCACAGCAGGCTCGACCTCCTGTGCTCAAGCAATCCTCCAGCTTCAGCCTGCCCAGTAGCTGGGACCACAGGTGTGCACAATCACGTCATATAATATAATATAATATAATATAATATAATATAATATAATATATTTTTATATAATTTATTTTTGAGATAGGGTCTCACTCTTTCACCCAGTCTGGAGTGCAATGGTGCAATCTCAGCTCACTGCACCCTCAACCTCCTGGGCCCAAGCAGTCCTCCCACCGCAGCCTCCTGAGTAGCTGGGACCACAGGTGCACACCACTACACCCAGGTAATTTCATTTATTTTTTGTAGAGATGAGGTCTCGCTGTATTTCCTAGGCTGGTGGAACACCTGGGCTCAAGCAATTCTCCTGCCTCTGCCTCCCAAAATTCTGGGATTACAGGTGTGATCCACTGTGCCTGGCCTTAATTTTTTTAACATTTGAATAATTTTAGTATAGAGAATATTTTACAGTTATATACTCATCAACTAGATTCATGAATTATTACTTTTCCATATGTGCTTTATCTGTTTTTATAAACTATAGTAAAATAAATTACATACATCACATATATACATCTAAATACTGCAGTGTGCAGCTCCGAAAAAATGCAAAAAAATTCTACATAACCACAATACTATTATAATATCTAACAAGATGAAAAGTTCCCTAATATCATCTAACACCCAATCTATGTTAATATTTCTTCAATTATTCCCAAAACATCTTTCATAATTGATATGTTAAAACTAGGATGCAAATAAGAACCACATGTTGCATTTGGCTGTTATGTCTCTTTGGCATCTTTTAGTCTTCCTCATCACCTTTGCAAAATGTCATTGAATTACTGAAGAGACTTGTGAACTGAATTGTGTCTTTCCAAAATTCATGTCCTGAAGTCCTAACCCTCAATGTGACTGCATTTGGAGACAGGGCTATTAGGGAGGGGTATGGTTAATACTGAGTGTCAACTTGATTGGATTAAAGGATACAAAGTATTGACTCTGTGTGTCTAGGTCGGTGTTGTCAAAAGAGATTAACATTTGAGTCAGTGGGCTGGGGAAGGTAGATCCACTCTTAATCTGGTGGGCACAATCTAATCAGCTCCCAGGGAATATGAAGCAGGCAGAAAAGGCCAGACATGGTGGCTCATGTCTGTAATCCCAGCACTTTGGGAGGCCATGGCAGGTGGACCACGAGGTCAAGAGATCGAGACTATCCTGGCCAACATGGCGAAACCCCATCTCTACTAAAAGATACAAAACTTAGCTGGGCATGGTGGTCTGCACCTGTAGTCCCAGCTTCTTGGGAAGCTGAGGCAGAAGAGTCGCTTGAACTCAGGAGGCAGAGGTTGCAGTGAGCCAAGATCACGCCACTGTACTCTAGCCTAGTGACAGAGCAAGACTCTGTTTCAAAAAAAAAAAAAATTAGGGGGAAGATCCAAGATGGCCAATTAGGAACAGCTCAGGATTGTAGCTCCCAGTGAAAGTGCAGAGGGTGAGTGGATGCCGCATATCCAGATGGATTTTTATTGCCCACAGGCTAGGAGATTCCCAGGTGGAGGAGCCCCATGGGTCACCAGCATGGCTCTTTTGGCTGGCGCGGCTGTTTTGCCAGCATCCCGGCGTGGCAGTTCTCTGTACAAAATACACTAGTCTGGGTCTCCCTTCTAGCTGGCGAGTGGAGCTTCAGGAAGGCAGAATCGCCCATTGATCTGATTAAAAAGGGGTCTGAAACAGGGAGCCAGGCCAGGAGATTCCCGGGCAAAAGAGCGCCACGAATATCAGCACTGCTGTTTCAGCCGGCGCAGTGGGTCTCCGCATGGGAAATCACACAGATCCCGGCACCTTTACATCAGGCGACTGGAACACCTGGGAGAGAGTCGATCGTTCAACTGAACAAAAAAGGCTCTGTGGCAGGGAGCCCGGTGATCAGGCTTGGCTGGTCCCACCCCCACACACACAGAAAAAGCAATTGGAAACGCTCGGGGTTGAGAGTTTCACAGCAAGCACAGCTGAACCCAGGATGGTCCAGCTTTGTGGGGGAGGGGTATCTGCCATTACCGAGGCACTCCACCACTATGGAGGCAGTCCACCATTGCTGAGGCTGCTTGCCGTTGCCGAGGCAACCCACCATTACAGAAAGTCCGCCATTACAGAGGTGAGCCACCACTGCCGAGGCAGTTCTAACTACACCCATATAAACAGGACTGCAAGGAAGTTCAAACGGCAGCTGAGCAGAGCCCACAGCAGCTCAGCGAAGCCGTGGCAGGCAGACAGTGACTAGGCTGCCTCCTTGCTGGGCAGGGCAGCCCTGAAAAAAAGGCAGCAGCACAACAGAAACTCATAAATAAATCCCTAACTCCCTGGGACAGAACACCTGGGAAATAAAAAGGGGTTTATGAGTTCTGCTGCAGCAGACTTAAACGTACCTGCCCAGCAGCTCTGAATGAACAATGGAGCTCACAGTTCAGCACTTGATCTCCTATAAAGGACAGACTGTCTCCTCAAGCAGCTCCCTGACCCTGGTATATCCAAAGAGTCACCTCATAAAGCAGAGATCAGACTGACATTTGATGGGTATCCCTCTGGGACAAAGATAGCAGAAGAAGAAACTGGTAGCAACCCTTACTGCTCTGCAGCTGCTGCAGGTGATCCCCAGGCAAGCAGGGCCTGGAGGGGACCTCAGCAGTCCTACAGCAGAGGGGCCAGACTGTTAGAAGGAAAACTAAGAAACAGAAATAACTTCATCATCAACAAACCAGACGTTCACTCAGAGACCCAATCTGAAAGTCAGCAACTACAAAGACGACAGGTGGATAAATCCACAACAATGGGAAGAAACCAGTGCAAAAAGGATGAAAACACCCAAAACCAGAACACCTCTCCTCCTCCAAGGGATCACAACTCCTCACCAGCAAAGGAACAAGGCTGGATGGAGAATGAGTGTGGTGAAATGACAGAATCAGGCTTCAGAAGGTGGGTAATAAGAACCTTCTGTGAGCTAAAAGAACATGTACTAACCCAATGCAAAGAAACTAAGCACCTTGAAAAAAGATTTAAAGAAATGCTAATGAGAATGGACAACTTAGAGAGGAATATAAGTGAACTGATGGAGCTGAAAAACATGAGAACTTTGTGAAGCATGCACAAGTTTCAACAGCCGAATTGACCAAGCAGAAGAAAGGATATCAGAGGTCGAAGATCAACTCAATGAAATAAAACGAGAAGGCAAGATTAGAGAAAAAGGGTAACAAGGAATTAACAAAGTCTCCAAGAAATATGGGACTATGTGAAAAGACCTAATCTACGTTTGATAGGTGTACCTGAATGTGACAAAGAGAATGAATCCAAGCTGGAAAATACTCTTCAGGATATTATCCAGGAAAACTTCC
>CAUYLG010016238.1:0-61247 GCA_963573385.1 Cacajao melanocephalus
CCCGGTGATGAAGTTTTTTCTGTTTCTTAGTTTTCCTTTGGCGGACGCCCCTTCCCCACAGAGCTTGGTCTTCCCGGGTTCAGCTGTGCTTACTGTGAAACTCTCGGTCCTCAGCGCTTCCAATTGCTGTTCTCCTTGTGGGAGTGGGACCAGCTGAGCCGACTCAAAGGGCGCCCAGTCGCGTATACTCTGCACTGAGAAGCGCTGCGCCGCGCCAGGGCGCCGGCAAAACAGCTGTGCCGGCCAAAAGAGTCACGCTGGCGACACGTGTGGCTCCTCTGCAGGGAATCTCCCAGTCTGTGGGCAACAAAAATTCGTCTGAAAGTGCAGCGTCCACTCGCTCTCTGCGCTTTCACTGGGAGCTACAATCCTGAGCTGTTGTTAATCGGCCATCTTGGATCTCTCCTGTTTTTAACTATTTTGGCTTTAAACCTTTATACTGGAAGATTAAGGGATTTATATAGCACCGTTATATCACTGGGGTATTCTGAGTTTAATTTTTAAATCGACCTCTACTGGTGAGTTTTATACTTGCATGTGTTTTCATGATAGTACTTATTTTTTTATTTCCAGTTGTAGCACACCCTTAAGCATTTCTTCTAAGGCTAGTCTACTGGTGATGAATTCCCTCAACATTTACTTGTCTGGGAAGGTCTGTATTTTCCCTTCATTTCTGAAGAATAGCATTTGGGTCTGGTTTCAAGATGGCACTGAGCTGGAGCAGCTTAGATCATGGGGGTAGAGGGTAGTTAAAGTGGCCTCCACCTCTGAGGCAATGCAGCTATGCAAATATTGGATACTCTGCAAACTGAATTTGGGACGTGTGAGGATTCAGAGTCTCTTCTATAGCAAGGATTGCTGGCATTTATAGGGGCAATGGTGACCGCTGGGGATCTCTAGCTTAACTTTTTTTTCTGTAAGATAAAGTTCCCTGAACTCTGAGCCAATCTTGGCAAGAGTGACAGTGTGGTAGAGGTGAGAATCCTTGCTTCCCTCTCTGTAGTTTTATCCATGGGCTTTCACACTCCCCAAAGATTTTTTGCCTTTCCTATGGTGCCCTTCAGTGTACTTCCTCAGTTACTCTAGTTGAAAAGTAGTTGTTTATTGGTTGTTTTTGTCCTTTTTTGTGGAAGTGAGATGAGCACCAGGTAATTCTAGTCAGCCATCAGTCTTGCTCTAGACATGGAATCAAATGCCCATCAATGATAAACTTGATAAAGAAAATGTGGTACATATGCATCATGAATTACTATGTAGGCACTCCTGAAAGGAAAGAGATTACGTCCTTTGCAGAAGCATAGATAAAGCTGGAGGCTATTATCCTTAGCAAACTAACACAAGAACAGAAAACCAAATACCACATGTTCTCACTTACAGGTGGGAGCTAAGTAATTAGAACACATACACACATTGCAGGGAACAGCATATACTGGGGCCTATTGGAAGTGAAAGGTAGGAGGAGGGAGAGGATCAGGAAAAATAACTAATGGGTACTAGGCTTAATACCTGCATGATAAAATAATCTGTACAAAAAACCCGTATGACACAATGTAACAAACCTGGACGTGTACCCGTGAACTCAAAAGTTAAAAAAAAAAAAAGAACCCTTAGCTTGATGAGTTTTGATTAATGTATGCACCTGTATGACCAATATTCCAATTATGATATAGAGTATTTTCTAAAATATGTTTTAATATTTAATATGTAACAGAAACCAACCCATATACCTATATTTCATTTTCTCCAGCTTTATTAAGGTGTTTAATTGTTATACAAAAACTTCATAAAATTAATGTATACAATTTGGCAAGTTTAGACAAATGCAGGCCCTCACATTGGTATCACCACAATCCCGATAAAAAATACATCCATCATCTTCAAAAGTTTCCTTGTGTCTCTTTGGATTTTTGTTTGTTAGTTTTTTCGGTAAGAATCCTTAACATCTGTCCTCTTAATAAATATTTTAGTACACAATAGCTTATTGTTAACTATACGCACGGTGTGGTACAGCACATCTGTCGAAATTACTGTAATTTTGCAACTATTGAGGCATTTCTTATTTTTTAATGCTTAGGTAATATTTCATTGTATGTTTATACAACATTTTCCTTGCTTATTCATCTGTTGATAAACATTTGGATTGTTTCTATATTTTAGCTATTGTGAATAATGTTCCAGTGAACATGGGAGTACAGGTATTTCTTTAAGAGCTGGATTTCAATTCTTTTGGATATATACCCCAAATTGAGATTGACTAACAAGACGGTAGTTTTCTTTTTAATTTTTTGAGGAACTGCCATACTGTTTTCCATAATGGCTGCAGCATTTTACATTCCCACTAACAGTGTGTAAAGGTTCTAATTTCTCCACAACCTCACTAACCCTAGTTGTTTTCTTTTTCTAAAAAATAGATAATAATAATGGCTATGCTTACAGGAGTAGGGTGATAGCTCGTTGTGGTTTTAATTTTCATTTCCCTGATGATGAGTGATGTTTAGCACCTTTTTATGTACTTGGCCATTTTTAAAAATTATACTTTAAGTTCTGGGATACATGTGCAGAATGTGCAGGTTTATTACATAGATATATGGCGGTTTGCTGCACCCATCAAGCCATCATTTACATTAGGTATTTCTCCTAATGCTATTCCCTCTGCCTTTCCCCAACCTCCCGACAGGCCCCCGTGTGTGATATTCCCCTCCCTGTGTCCATGTGTTCTCATTGTTCAGCTCATACTTATGAGTGAGAACATGCAGTGTTAGTTTACTGAGAATGATGCTTTCCAGCTTCATCCATGTCCCTGCAAAGGACATGAACTCATTGTTTTTTATGGCTGCATAGTATTCCATGGAGTATATGTGCCACATTTTCTTTATTCAGTCTGTCATTGATGGGCACTTGGGTTGGTTCCAAGTCTTTGCTATTGTGAACAGTGCCACAATAAACATACATGTGTATGTCTTTATAGCAGAATAATTTATAATTTTTTGAGTATATACCTAGTAATGGGATTGCTGGGTCAAATGATATTTCTAGTTCTAGATCCTTGAGGAATTGCCACACTGTCTTCCATAATGGTTGAACTAATTTACACTCCTACTACCTGTTGGCCATTTTTATGTCTTTGGAGAAATGCCTATTCAGGTCCTTTGCCTATTTAAAAAATCAGATTATTTGTGTTTTTACTATTGTGTTTTATGAGTTTCTTATATATTTTAGAAATTAATTCTTTTTAAATATATGATTTACAAATATTTTAGCATATATCATAGGTTGCCTTTTCAGTCTATTGACTATTTGCTTGGTTGTGCATAAGCTTTGTGGTTCGACACTATCTCACTTGTTTATTTTTACTTTTGATGCCTATGCTTTTGGTATTATATTCAAAAAAATTATTGCATAGATCAACTTTGAGAAGTTTTTTTTCTATATTTTCTTTTTGTAATTTTTCAGTTTCAGATCTTATGTTTAAGCCTTTAATTCATTATTAGTTGATTTTTGTTATGGTGTGAGATAAGAGCTCAATTTCCTCCTTCTGCACGTGGACATCTGGCTTTCCCAACACCATTTATTGAAGAGACTGTCCTTCTCCATTGTATGTCCTTGGCACCCTTATCAAAGATCAGCTAACTGTGAATGTGATTACACATATACTTAAAGGTATAGATGCCTTTAAAGTGAAGATGCCTAATTCTCAGATTGTGTTCCTACTGATTGACATTACAATAAATGACAGAAATTTCAAGTTATGCTAAAATATCACTTTAAACTATTAAACATGTTGGGGTTCTGTGTAAGATTTTTGTTTAAAAGGGGGAAATATGGTTTCACTGCTAGAAAAAATATTTGAAAGTCAGAAAGAGTGCCATAAGAAGAAAAATAAACTCTGGGCTGGCTTATCTCAGAATCAAACTTAACTATTTGTAGGGTGATCCACCAGGTTTTTGTTCAATCTGCAATTACTTTGCTGGATGACTTAGGAAGCTGTTGTAGCAGCCTAGCTTGATATGAGGTTAGTTTGGAAACAAGGAAAGGTTCACCACAGGTTAACTGTGTGACCTTGGGAAAGACTTAACATCTCTGAGCCTTTCGTACTACTGCATCTCTGAATGGTTGTCAAGATTAAATAACTGGCTGGCAGGATAATGAAGGGGCTGATGGTATAGGCCCTGGAATCACACTGCTTGAGTTATCAGTGTGACCTTATGTAAATGTCTCAACTTCCCTATGCCTGCATTTGATAATTTGTAAAATGAAGGTAACAACAATAGAACCTCTTCCATAGGTTTATTATAAGGATATGTTGAGATGATGTTTATGAATTACTTAATATAGTAGCTGGTACATAGTGAACACTTAATAGATATTCAATATTTGTATGTTTAAAGGAGATAATGCATGTAAAACTAATGTGAGCAGTAGATCAGTGAGTTCTCAGTTTATAAAAGATATTATTAGACAATACAGACAATACTTTTGTTGAGGTATGTTTAATGGCAGAGATAAGTTTTTGGTTTGCTGGTCAACCCAAGTATTCTTGGATATATTCATCTGTGTAAGACAAGAGAACTTTTAGTAAGAAAATTTAACAGTTCTCTACATATCTGCCAAGTCTCTTACTAACCACTTTGATTGATCTGTTTTGACTTTCCTAATGGGAAATTATCTGAGTCTCCTTATTCCCTCCACTCTCTGCATTTTGAAGAAGATGAATAGACTGGGAGCAACTTTATTCCGCTTGTCTGTGTTCTCTAATCTTTGGACTCGAAATCTTAGAGAAGCCATACTGATAACCTTCTCTTCCCATCTTTGCTTCTGCGCCAACATCATCCCCCACTGTTTGTCAGTTTTAGAAGAGAAGTGACAAGAAAATTCTTCCCTTCTGGAAACTCCAGATGTTCTTGGGGTCAGTTTATAGGCTAATTAAATATTTTATCTCAATTTAAGATCAGAAATGTTCAGCTCCCTACCTTGGATAGTCTGTTTTCAAATATTTGGTATTTCAAGAGCTCCTTCATCTGAGAAGTTAGTTCTAGAGGTTTAAAAAAAAAAAAAAAAAACCCCAAAGACTAGTTTCTGTTGAAAGATTACAGTTTTGAAACAGTGTATCAAAGGAAAAAAAATAGGTATATTTTCCCCTACTTTGGTCAATGTTAGTCTTTTCAAACTGACTTCTGGAAACTAGGATTTGTAATTGGGGAACTTGTTTTAGCCTACTTCAGTGGAAGATTTGCTTCATCTAGTTTCTTCCAATTACTACTGTTTTATGACAGTTACCCTGAAATGTAATAGGTTGAAGCGACCATTTTATTAAGCTCATGAATTCTGTGCTTCAGGACTTTAGGCAGTAAACAGTTGAGATGACTTATTCCTTTTCTACGATATCTAGGACCTCAGCTGAGAGGACTAGAAGGCTGGAGATGCTTTACTGGCTGAAGTTTCAGATCGTGTGAAGGCATCTTCACCCAAGTATTAGGCTAGGACTTCCAGTCGGAGCACGTACAAGTGAACTTACCTACATGGCAGTCTCAGGGGGAGGACGTAGACCCTTTTTCTTAATAAGAAGAGTGTCAGTGTTTTGCCACATAATTAAACCATGGAATATAACTGGAAATGTTAGTTAACTAAGGAGCCCATCTTATTGTCACAGGTTCTAGAATTACTTTAAAGGATGTAGTTAAGAGAAATATAGGCATATTTGTATTCCAATTGTTATTTAGGGAGCTTTCTTAGAACCTTGAAAGGTGCAAATGTAGGACTTGTAAAAGGGAGGACTTTCTATCCTGAGCATGAAACTTGGGAAATGCATAGCCTGAAAAAAAGTACAACAGGAAGAAAATGCAAAGTGAAGTCTATCACCTCTGGACATAATAGAGAATAAGAAGACATAAAAACAGCTAGTATCTGCATAGCCCTTCCACATTTGTTTTTTCACCGATTCCTCACAATACAGCCTTCTGAGGTCAGTGCTGTTATTTTCGTTGCCAATCTACAGATAAGAGAACTGAGATTCAGAGATGTCACAATAACATTTCTGTATTAGTCCATTTTCACACTGCTGATAAAGACATACCCGACACTGGGTAATTTACAAAAGAAAGAGGTTTAATTGGACTTACAGTTCCATGTGGCTGGGGAAGCCTCACAATCATGGCAGAAGGCAAGGAGGAGAAAGTCATGTCTTACATAGATGGTGGCAGGCAAAGAGAGAATGAGGAAGACACAAAAGCAGAAACCCCTGATAAAACCATCAGATATTGTGAGACTTATTCACTACCATGAGAACAGTATGGCGTAAACTGCCCCCATGATTAAGTTATCTCCCACCAGGTTCCTCTCACAACATGTGGGAATTATGGGAGTACAATTCAAGATGAGATTTGAGTGGGGACACAGAGCTAAAACTATATCTCATTTTACCCCTGGACACTCCAAATCTCACGTCATCACATTTCAAAACCAATCATGCCTTCCCAGCAGTCCCCCAAAGTCTTAACTCATTTCAGCATTAACTCAAAAGTCCACAGTCCAAAGTCTCATCTGAGACAAGGCAGGTCCCTTCTGCCTATGAGCCTGTAAAATCAAAAGAAAGCTAGTTATTCCTAGATACAACAGGGGTACAGACATTGGATAAATACAGCCATTCCAAATTGGAGTAATTGGCCAAAACAAAGGGGCTACATGGCCCACGGAAGTCCAAAATCCAATAGTGCAGTCACATCTTAAAACTCCAAAATGATCTCCTTTGACTCCATGTCTCACATCCAGGTCATACTGGTGCAAGAGGTAGGTTTCCATGGTCTTGGGCAGCTGTGCCCCTGTGGCTTTGCAGGGTAGAGACTCCCCCCCAGCTGCTATCACAGGCTGGCTTTGAGCGTCTGTGACTTTTCCAGGAGCACAGTACACTATCAGTGGATCTACCGTTCTGGAGTCTGGAGGATGGCGGCCTTCTTTTCACAGCTCCACTGGGTGGTGCCCCAGTAGATAATCTGTGTGGGGGCTCCAACCCCCCATTTCCCTTCCACATTGCCCTAACAGAGGTTCTCCATGAGAGTTCCACCCCTGCTGCAAGCTTCTGCCTGGGCATTTCCATACATCTTCTAAAATACATACATCTCGGCATTTCCATACATCTTCTAAAATCTAGGCAGAGGTTCCCAAACCTCAATTCTTGATTTCTCTGCACCTGCAGGTGCAACACCACATGGAAGCTGCCAAGGCTTGGGGCTTGCACCATATGAAGCCCCAGCCCAAGCACTACATTTGCACGTTTCAGCCATGGCTGGAGCATCTGGAATGCAGGGCACCAAGTCCCTAGGCTTCACACAGCTCAGCTTGAAGACCCTGGGTCTGGCCCATGAAACCACTTTTTCCTTCTAGGCCTCTGAGCCTGTGATGGGAGGGGCTGCTCTGAAGACCTCTGACATGCCTCGAGACATTTTCGCCACTGTCTTGGGGATTAACATTCGGCTCCTTGTTACTTATACAAATTTCTGCAGCAGGCTTGAATTTCTCTTCAAAAAATGGGATATTCTTTTCTATCGCATCGTCAGGCTGCAAATTTTTCAAACTTTGATGCTCTCGTTCCTTTTTAAAACTGAATGCCTTTAACTGCACCCAAGTCATCTTTTGAATGCTTTGCTACTTAGAAATTTCTTCTGCCAAATACCCTAAATCATGTCTCTCATGTTCAGAGTTTCACAAATCTCTAGGGCAAGGGCAAAACACCACCAGTCTTTTTGCTAAAACATAACAGGAGGCACCTTTGTTCCAGTTCCCAACAAGTTCCTCATCTCCATCTGAGACGACCTCAGCCTGGACCTTATTGTTCATATCACTATCAGCATTTTTGTCAAAGCCATTCAACGAGTCTCTAGAAAGTTCTAAAGTTTCCCACATTTTCCTGTCTTCTTCTGAGCCTTCCAACCTCTGCCTGTTACCCAGTTCCAAAGTTGCTTCCACATTTTTGGGTATATTTTCAGGAACACCCCACTCTGTGGGTATCAATTTACTGTATTACTCCATTTTTCACACTGCAGATAAAGACATGCCCAAGACTGGGCAATTTGCAAAAGAAAGATATTTAATAGAACTTACAGTTCCATGTGGCTGGGGAAGCCTCACACTAATGGTGGAAGGCAAGGAGGAGCAATTCACATCTTACGTGGATGGCACAGGCAAAGAGAGGAGAGGAACATGCGAAAGCAGAAATCCCCAATAAAACCATCATATCCCATGAAAACAGTATGGAGGAAATTACCTCCATGATTCAATTATCTCCATATAGGTCTCTCCCACAACACATAGGAATTATGGGAGTATCATTCAAGATGAAATTTGGGTAGGGACCCAGAGCCAAACCATATCAGTTTCCAAGATCATATAGTCAGTCCGAATGGAACCTGCTCTCTGAAATCCTCTGACTTCAGATTTCAGATCCTTTGGTCACACTGTGAGTCCTCTCCTGCTGGTGCCCACCATGCCTAGTTCTGCCCACTTCCTAGAGACTAGTGTACCCATTGCTGTGTGGGAGATACCCTCTTCTAAACAAGCATCTCCATCTCTGACAATTTGTCATTTTGTTGTCCACTGTCCACCTACTACTTGAGAATTTTCCAATTACATTTTATAATTCTAATAAATATTTCCTACAATTCAATGGCCAGAAGCAGTCCATCCTGTGGATGAACCATGATTCACCTACCAGTCTATAGTGATGCACATGTAAGTGATTCATTCTTTGACTCATTCAGTAAACATTTATTGAATTCCTATTATTTACCAGGCACTTCTAAGGGCTGAGGATACAGAAGGGAACAATAAATGGTCCCAGCTTTTGTGCTAATGGGTAGAATAGAAAATATGCAATAAATGTATAGTACATTGGTAAACAATGGTAATTGAAACAAAAATAAAGCAGGAAATGGGGTAGTGAATGATAGGGGGGGCTTGTTTAAAAATTATGACCAGTAAAGACTTACCTGAGGAATATCTGCACAGAAATCTGAATGAATAAGGGGTGAGCCATTTGGATATAAGGACAGAGTATTCCAACAGAATAAGGGGCAGAGGCCATAACATTGGCATTTGCTTAGCATATTTAAGGAATCAAGTTTCAGTTATGCAAGCTGAGTAAGTTCTAGAGATCTTCTGTGCAACATTATACCTATAGATAACAATACTGCATTGTGCATTTAAAATTTTGTGAAGAGTGTAGACCTAAATTGTTCTTACCATAGTAATTAAAAAAGGAGTAGCAAGGAGGCAGGGCAGTTGGGAGGCATTGGTTTAAGAAGGCAAGAGTGAGAGAGAATGATATTGTAGAGGCAGCTATGGTCCATATTATGTAAGGTCTTTTAGGCAGTGGTAGGGGTTTGGGGTTTTATTCCATATGTAATGGGAGGCCACTGGAGGATGTAGAACATAGAAGTTATTTGTAATTTAAGAAATTTTCACTTAAGAAAGTACAACTGCTTGTGATAGATGGTGTAAAGAGAGACAAAAGTGGATGTTGCAGATGACTCAGGAGGCTACTGCATTTGTCCAGGTGAAAGAAGTGGTAGTTTGGGTCAGGTAATAACCATGGAGAAGATAAGAGTGGTTGAAAATGAGCTGGATTGTAAAAGCACACCCCATAGACTTTGCTAATGAATTGAAAGTAAGGTATGAGAAAAAGTGAGGAGTCAAGATTCATTCCATAGGTATGAGCAATTGGGTGAATGATGTTGGGTAACACTGGGGGAGGAGCAGGTTGTTTCCAGATTGAGGTTGCATCAATAATTCTACCACAAACATGCTTCTAATGTTGAGAGACAATATGGAGTACTAGCATAGTGTAACTTCAGTCACAAACTCTATATTTGAATTCCAACTCTATTATGTATAGGCTATAAGATCTTGAAGATCCTCCATTTTCCCATCTATTTAGGTTGGTACAAAAATTACTGTGGTTTTTGCCATTGAAGGTAAAACAGAACTGCAACTACTTTTGCACCAACCCAATATATAATGAGAACAATAAAAGTACCTACATTGTAGAGTTGCTATAATAATTTAATGCACAATGGTGCCTAGCACTTACCATTGCACAGCTGTTAGGCATCAATATTATTATTAATATATTTATGTGAAACATGATTGTTTTCTTAGAAAGTGCTGGAAGGATATTCATATTGTGTAAGCTTTACGAATTACCCATCTGCCTATCTGGAATGATCATACCAATGTGTTTCTACCAGAAATGCAAAGAAGGCAGTTCTTTAAACAATATTTTAAATATTTATAGTTTAATATTAGACTCCCTGACTCTTTGCCATCTCCTATAGCCCCAGTCATACAATAAATACTTCCTTGGTTTGGCATGATTTGAGCTCACTTAAATGATTCTGATTGCATTTGTATATTTCTTCCAAAATTATCTTTAAGAAGTTTATTAATTATTAACATAATATGACACACATAAAATATTAATATAATCAAACCATAACTAATTAACATATTAATATACAGTATTGTGAGTTTGTGAGAGCGATGTGGGTTGTGTGTGCATGAATTAGAACTGAAGAATGAATCCAAGCATCTCTAGGTTGTCAGTGTTAATTCTGAAGGATCACTGTACTTGATGCTGTGCCTTATTTAAAGCGAGGAAGAGAAATTGATTTAATAACCTGTCACATTATACAACACAAGAAGAACTTGAGAAGAAAAAGCACTCTGGTATTCTTAGTAGAAAGAAAAATATTGTGACAGCACCATGGAGAAATCTTTGTGTGCAGAGAACTGGTAGAAATTATGGTGATGAGTTAAGGATGTTAGAAAATACATTGCTTTCATGGAATAAATTTGGCCACTTTACCACAGCCATAGAAGGCAATTTCCCTCTCTTATGTAAGGGGAGTAAGGAAATAGAAACTCCAATTGTTTTTACCCTTTTTCTCATTCCTTAAAATGACTTATTCCGTCATTTTCTCTGGGGATTTCTGAACTATTTAACTGAAGTGGGAAAGAACAACAAAATATGACAGACTTGTAGAGTTCAAACAAAAGAGTTTAATACCTTAGTGTTAAACTCTAGCATCCTGGAGAAGCCAGATTATAGGTTAGTGACTAACAATATTAGAGAATGGTCCATAACTTCCGGCCAAAGACCACCAGAACACACCCATAATTGAACATGCTGGGTTTACTGCTCATTACCACCGGGAGAATACACCTCATAGGGAACTGTGAAGTATCTTAGTCAAAAAGTTTAGAAAAGAACTTAAATAATTTGAGTTAGTGGTTTAGGGAAGGTTTAACAAAAGACAGCTTTATTCTGGATTAGAAATTGTCGAGAGGCCAGAACAATTCTATGATTGAGTACCTTAATAAGTCTTATTTAGAAGAAGGGGTGAATAGGCCAAGGCTAAAACTAAAGCTATAATTGGTAAAGAAGCAGCAATCACTCATTTTAATCAGGATAGGGAGACGTTTGGTCATTTTTGCATTTTGGACAGCGTTCATGTTTTGGTCTAGCCCCAGTATGATGATGGAACAGTCTAGTTTTTGTCTTGCTCCATCGTGGGGATGGAGTGACCTTGCCTTGTGTTGATGCTCTGTGAAAATTTTCTTTGTTCAGTAGGAAACACTAAAGCTCAGCTGTGAGTACCAGGCCAATTTCAAGTAGTACAAGAGCAGGCTGATAGCACCAAGTTGGCTCCCAGATAGCAGAGGCTACTTTTTTCTTGCTTAGAGTGCAACCTAGAAATCAAGCTGTTATACTTCAAAAACATCTTTTTAACGATGGGTCAACTTGTTGGCTAAGGAAAGAAAGATCTGTTACAATACAACTTGTGTTCAAAGCAACCTATTTCTCAGCTCTCTCCAAAGAATGGTATTTAATGAATGCAGTGTACATGCATTCCATAAGTTTATTTTTCTCTTTGACCTAAATTTGCCTTCTACTTTTTCTCTATCTCCCTGATCAGTTAGAGGTAAAATTCCCAGGAGCTCTTTTGAAGACATTCAGGTTTCTGTTCATCTCTCCTATAGAAAGATTTTTAAGAAGAACTCTGAGTCTATCAGACAGGGCATGAGTTTTCACAAGGGATTTGGCTGGGAGAATGTACCTCATCTTTAAAAAGGCAGTTGGATGGCTTCATTTCGGCTCCTACTTAGTTGTGATTTGGGGAAAGTCATCATTTTCCAAAAGTTTCATTTTGAAAGCATCACCTAGTCACTGACATTCATTTAATAAATAGTTGTTAAATATCTACCATATGCCATGAACCCTCTTTGTCATGAGATATGAGGATGAACAGTTATGATCCCTGTACTCATGAAGCTCATATTCTAAAAGGGACAGAGAGATGTATGAATCAATTTTTTTTTTTTTAAAGATTTGGGTAAGGGATTCAGGGGAACGCATACTCAACTCTATATTGGGAAGAGGAGCCCAAGAAAGTTTTATAGAGAAGATATTACTTTGAAGTAGCTCTCAGGTAATGAGTCTGCCAGGTGTATAAGGTAGAGAATAACATTGCCTAGAAAAGGGAAAATTATGCTATGTGCAAAGGTCTGACCTCAACAGGGGAATCCCCGATCTCCAAATCTTGAAAATTCTAATGAAAAATGGTTCTTGGTAGGACCTTATAAAGGGGTCATCATCTTCTTGGCTAGAGCTCTGCCTAAGCCATACCCCCAGAAGATAATATCTCTTCTATTTTTAAAAGACCTTTTGAGAAGGGGAGTCTGCAATCATTGTAGGGGGCCGATGGGCTTTGAATTATGGAAACTTTCTAGCACAGATGGTGTTCAATAGCACTCAGTGGGGAGAGGAAGGGATGTTTCAGGAGGGGTGGGGGCCAGTTTTTGAGGGTTTAATCCTTTGAAAGGACAATAACCCTGATACAGTCTTAAGCCTGAATTAGATTGCTTATGTGCCAGCATTTTCCTATGAATTTATCACAGGAGACAGAATACGTTAATGTCAAAACAGCTTTTTTTACATCTTGAGATTTTGGGAAAGGAGAAGCTTAGGAAAAAAGTCATTAATGGAAACACACTTATATTAATTGCATGATTTCAGGATTGTGATGTATACCCTTATTCGTATATCTCCCATAAAGTTCCACACTCCTTTCATTCATTTTACTTAATCGCAGTTTTGTCTCTTAGACAATCTCATACACTCCATGTGATTTGCACTTACTGACAAACTAACAAACATTGTGAGTATGTCTCTTTCTAGCGCACACACACAAACACACACACACACACACCCTGAGGCACTTTTAGATTCAGTTCACTAATAGTTAAGTTAGTAGGCTTACCAAATGAAACAGACTCAAGAAATCAATGCAAAGGCAGACTACATCAGTTTTACTTTCCATGGAATCTTCCAAACTAAACAAATCCATTTCCTACAAGTTCTTTATTCAAGAGCTAAAGGTAGGGAAAGGTAAGTGTCATGAGGGTGAGACCTTTGTCACTGGATCTCCAGAACCTAGAACAAAACCTGGCACCTGCTTGGCACTAAATAAGTATTTCACTGCATGAGCGAATGAGGTTCTCTCTTGCTGTATTTGATGGTTTGGAAGGTCTGTTATAGAGATAAGCATACCCCATCTACTTGTAGCATATCTATTCTTAATGAAATGCTTATTTCCTGATAGCAAATGGGTTAAGAATATCTTCTTGTTGTTTGAATCAGCTAATTGACATGAGATTTGGCCTAAGTCTTTCTTTGGAGGAATGTTCTCTGATAAATTTTTCAGATTAATTATTTTTATTTTAAAAATACTAACTGTATAGCTAAATACATTTCCAAAAAATGAACACAGCTGTAAAACCAGCATCCGGATCAAGAAACAGAACACCAACAGCACTTCCAAAATTATTCTTGTGCCACTTCTGCTTACTGCCCCTCATTCTGTGCCAGGAGTGACCACTCTTCTGACTTCTATAAGTGTAGATTATCTTTACTGTCTTTGACTTTTATGCACATACATATTATAGCACATGTGCGCTTTAGTGTCTGGCTTCTTTCATCTAACATTATATTTGTGAGACTCATGGTGTTGCATGCAATCATTCATTCATTATCATTGCTGTGTGCTGTTCCATTGTATGGCTAATACCACAATTGATTTATCCATCCTACTGCTGATAAACATAGGGGTTGCTTCCAGTTTAAGGCTATTAAGAATTATGCTGCTATAGCCCTGTGTACAATAGCAAAGAGCTGGAACCAACCCAAATGCCCATCAATGATAAAGGGGACAAAGAAAATGTAGCACATATACACCATGGAATACTACAGTCATAAAAAATGATGAGTTCTTGTCCTTTCTAGGGACTTGGATGAATCTGGAAGCTATCATTCTCAGCAAACTGACACAAGAACAGAAAACCAAACACTGCATGTTCTCACTCATAGGTGGGTGTTGAACAATGAGAACACGTGGATTCAGGGAGAGCAGCATCACACTGGGGGCAGTTGGGGTAGGGGAGGGACAGCGAGGGGTGGGGAGGGTGGGGAGGGATAACATGGGGAGAAATGCTGGATATAGTATACACCTAAAGTAAACTATAAATAAAAGAATTATACTGCTTTAAACATTCTTGTAGGTCATTTCAATGAGCATATGGATACATTTCTTTTGAATAAACACTTAGGAATGTGATAGGCAAGACTATGTTTAGCTTTAGTAGAGATTTTCAAATAGTTTTCTAAAATGTTTGTACCAATATGCACTCTCAGCAGTAGCCTGCAAGAGTTCTGATTGCTCCACATCTTCTCCAACATGTTATATTCCCTGTCTTTTTCACCTTAGCCATCCTGGTCAATATGTAGTAGTGTCTCATTGGGATTTTAATCTGCATACCTTTTATATATAATAAGATGGACAGTTTCCATATATTTACTGGGTATATGGGTATCCTATTTTATGACATACCTCTGTGTAATAAACATTTCATTTAAAGTCCAACTGCATGTTCATTCTGTATATGTGTCCCCAACCTCAGCAGTTTCTCTTAACCTGTTTTCAATTCACTCCTACAGTCATTATTGTAATGGTAGCCAATGGCTTATTAATTCCTAGCTATTACAGTCATTTTTTCATTAGTCTTGTATTGTGGTACTTTACACTGTTATAATGATTGCTTATATGATTCGTGATATCTTTTTATTCAAAATGCTATTGTTGACTCTTTTTAATGATAATCATCATACATATTATATCATAGGCTTCATAGCAATCCACATTATATCCCTGGACCAGCTAAGAATACTTTCAGCTGTATCAGAAAACTAGGCTAGAGGATCTTAAACGAATAGGGTTAATTTTTCTTATATAACAAGAAGTTTCTGGTTTGCGTCAGCTGCTCCATATCACCACCAGGAGCCCAGATTCTTTCTTACCTTTTTTCTCCTCTCCTTAGAGAGCTTTCTGCATTTTTGTCTTCATAGTTGTTGCCCCCTGGACACAGAATTTGACTGAATTGCCAAATATATAACATTTTAGGCAGGAAAAATTATAATGGGAAGAAGGCTGTACACTCTGTGTCTGGAATCCTTTTTTAATGGACAAAATTTTGTCCCCACAACACTAAGAAGTAGATTTCTGCTTATATCTCAATGGTCATTTTATGGCCAGTGTGTCACTGGTTACTATTAGATGTAAGGGAGGCTGGAAAACTAATTGTTGACTTTGAAACGCCTAAAGTAGATGAAGGCAAGGGAGAAGGATGCTGGTTGGTGTCAAGGGAAAAAAACATACAGTATTTGCTGTAGATTGTTAGAGGAAAGAAACTACAAACATCAGGCAGAATCAACTCATTTTTAGCCTTGGGGAAAATAGCACTGGAATGGTTTTTGAAAAATAGATAATTCCCTGTGCTGGTGCTGGTGCACCTTCTACGTGGCACTCACTGTGATTTAGGGAGCACTTGCTCTGTGCTTCCTAGCAGGTCTTCTGATTAGTGATATACTCACACTTCATTAGGCTCTGCCATCTTTTGTCAGTTACCACGTAGGTTAACCTTTAGAAAAATTGATGATAATGCACACACGTGCACACATTCAATGAAACAGAGAAAAAGAATGTCTCATAATAAGTCACTCTCACAAAAAATGTAAGAGTATGCCTTTCATTTGGTTGTATTTGTAGTTATTATTTATTATTTATTATTATTATTATTATTATTTTGAGATCAAGTTTCACTCTGTTGCCCAGACTGGAGTGCAGGGGTGCCATCTCGGTTCTCTGCAACCTGCATCTCCTGGGTTCAAGCCGTTCTCATGCCTCAGCCTTCCAGGTAGCGGGAACTACAGGCATGTGCCACCACACATGACCTTGGATTTTATAAACTAGATAAATATTATGTATTTTTGTTTTTTATTGGTAAATACGGGAACTTTACCTCTAGAAAAGTGGCTCATTTCTATTTTAATGGCACTATGAGTATTTACAGTGAAAATTCCAACCAGTGAAAGCCCAAGAAACTAAGTTTTCAAAAGCCCTGTGAAATTGCTGATGACAAATGGCAAAATGGTTTCTTACATAGATTATCTTTTTTCAACATCCAAAAATTTAGTCTTTTTGTTTTTAGTGATAATATATGTATTATTTAGTGACTTCTGTGATAGATGCCTCATGCTGTAACGAAAATTCATGGATTTCAGAGTTTAAAAATTAAAGATAAAATCCAAAATCTTTTACTACACATTGCGTAGGGCTAAGAAAGTTGCTCAGTATCTCAGCCTACAGATCTCTGGTTTGTACAACAGTAGTAATGCCTATTTCACAGATTTATTATGACAATTAAAGGGTATCATGTTATCAGATCTCTTTAGTCAAGGCCAGATTGCAAAGGCTTTAAATGTCAGTATAGAGATCTTATATTCTATAGAGAGTTTGAGTCTGAGATGTAGACAGATATGTGAGAAAGACGCATCAATAATATACATGTGATTTTTCTTTTTTAATGATTAATTTGACTCTGTCAAAATTTTTCCAATATTTCCCATTGTCACGAGGAACTCCAGATGTGAATATTTAAATTTAATTTTTTACCATGAAGTTGTAATTAAATGATTTCAGTGAAACAGGTTTTTACATGAAATGAATATATTAAATATAACAATGAATATGAAGTAGCATTGTTTTCTTTTAAATTCAGCCCGATTTATATGCAGAATTTTCAGATACATAAATTCATTTAACCTCTACAGCAAAGCTGTGGAGTCAGCGGTGTTACCTTCATTTCTAGTGAAGAGGCCAAAACTCAGAGACCTTATGATTTTACGAAGGTCATACAACCAACAAAGGGGCTTTTCGGGGCTGGGTAGTATCCCGTTCCCTGTTTTAATCCCCGTGTTTGACCCAGTGCCTGGTATGTGGTAGGTGCTCAATAAATAATTGTCAAAGAAACAACTGAATGAAGGAATAAATAAATCCCAGACCCTAAGGCACTGAAGTCGTTTTAAAATTGAGATGAAATGTTCAAATGGCACATTCCACATTGAACAAACACTTAGCTGTGGATATTGAAGCATAGATAGACAAAAATGATTTGGAGGTGGAGGTGCAGGGTATCTAGTTTTCCACCCCTCTTCCCACAGCTTTTCTCTCAGGAATGGCCTGAGAAAGGAGACAAGAGGATGGGTAGTGAAGCCGAGGAACCAGGGAGACAGCACACAGGATCTACTACCACCTTCCAGTGGCCCTGGGGCTCAGTGCATTTCTCATCATACTCTGATAGTGATAAGGTCCATTTATGGGTCAGTCATCCTGCTAGAGAGTGGACTTCTCAGGGGCAGGGACTGGGCATTAGTCATTACTGAATTTTCAGCACACATCCTGAAAATCAGGGTTTCATAGATATTTGTGAATGTGAACTAGGCATAAAGATGTGCTAAAAGAAGTGTTTCCCATGCAACAGAATTTTATCTTCTGTAAACAAATTCCCAAGAACACCAGATTCCACAGAGTGGCCTCAGGGTCTAATTATAGAGCCAGTGGGGTACAGCTTGATCTCAAAGATCAGAATATTCAGATAAGTAATCAAATCTAAGAAGAAGTAGGGAAGTAATTCAGCGTCCTGTAGATAGGTTTCTCTGGCCAAATCTCAGAACCCAGCTTTGCTACAGAAATAATTTCCATCTCCATCATATCAGTCAGGGTCAAGTCAGAAGAAAGAAATGACACGTTATTTTAAGATATATATATATATATATATATACACACATACACACATACATATATATATATATATATATATATATATATATATGTAAGAGATAATTTAGTATAAAGAATCATTCACTGGAAATTAAGGATGTGAAAAGGCAAATAGGAGACACTAAGGTATCAAAAAGATAGCAACTCCAGAAAATTGGAACGCTGAGGGATGAAATTATCTGAAGGCTCATTCACTCACATGTGTGACATATTCATTGGGGGCCTAGCTAAAGTTGTTGCTCAGAATATCTTGATGTGGCCTTTTTATATGGCCTGAACTTCCTCACAACATGGTGTTTGGGTTCCCAAGTTAATTATCCCGAGAGACAGAGAGAGAGACAGAGAGAGAGAGAACCAGACAGAAGTCATACTGCTTTTTATATTTAGTCATGTGATGTTCAATTTTATATGTCAACTTGACTAGGTCACAGAATGACTGATTATGAGAGTGTTTTTGGATGAGATTAACATTCAGGTTGGTGGACTGAGTAAAGCAGATTGCCCTTCCTTGTGAGGCAAACGTGATAACCACTATACTAGGGAAACCCTTACCCAGATTGCCCTTCCTAATGTGGGTGGACCTTATCCAACAGCTGAAAGTCTGAGCAGAACAAAAAGGCTGACCCTCACCCAGGTGAAAGAGAATTCCTCCTGCCTAACGGCCTTCAAGCCAGGACATAATCTTTATCCTGCCTTTGGACTTGAACTGAAACATTGAGTCCTCCTGGTTCTTGAACCTGCTGGGCATCAGACTGGAACTATACCATTGGCTCTCCTGGGTCTCCAGCTTGCTGACTCACCTTTGCAGATCTTGGGAACTACCAGTCTCCATAATCATGTGAGCTGTGAGCTAATTCCTTTTTTTTTTTTTTTTTTCCCCGAGATGAAGTCTTGCTCTGTTGCCCAAGCTGTAGTGCAGTGTCACAGTCTCGGCTCACGGCATCCTCCACCACCCGAGTTCAAATGATTCCCCTTCCTCAGCCTCCTGAGTAGCTGGGACTACAGGTGCATGCCACCACGCCCAGCAAATTTTTTGTATTTTAGTAGAGACGGGGTTTCACCGTGTTGGCCAGGATAGTCTCAATCTCCTGACCTTGTGATCCACCCGCCTTGGCTTCCTAAAGTGCTGGGATTACAGGCATGAGCCACTGCACCTGGCCAAGCGAATTCCTTATAATGAATCTCTCTTTCTCATGTTTTTTCTCTCTCTGTCTCTCTCTCTCTCTCTCCACACATACACACACACACACACACACACACACACACACACACACATCCTATTGATTCTGTTTCTCTGGAAAACCCTGACAAATACATCTCAGAGATAATGCACGCTGTCAACACTGTTGTTTGAGGTAGTTACCAAGTTTCGCCCAGGTCAATGTAGGGGAACAAGGATCTTATCTCTTGATGAAGTGTTAGTGTCATGATATAAGAAGAATATGTGGGGCAGGTTATATCTTGGTGTAGCCATCTTTGGAAAATGTAATCTACCACAGCATTTTACTCAGCCTGGGCTTGCATGGGGTTCATAGATGCGATAGTGTTCTTGCTGGATTCTGAATGCCCAGCAGGAGCTGGTCAATGAAAAAGAGAAGAAGATAATTTCATGTGAAGGTAAAGCCAGTCATAGTCCCAGAGGTAGTAGGTGGATTTATGTCTAGAAGGTTACCCCTAATTCAGTATGTTTGGTTTCCTTGAATGGTAAGGGTCTTACCACATCTTTATTTTTTCCACAAGAAAACCAAGGTTGATACCAATCAGATTGAAGATATTACTGTTGAAAGAAATGAGGTTATGTTATTTTGAGACTAGTTCACCCACTGTTCTACTTCCTGCTCTATCTGGACCCACAGAAAATGTTGATATACTTCATTCCCCAATAAGCAGGACAATGCATGCTTCCAGGGTGTGAGCATAAAAAGGTGAGGAAAAAGACGTTAAGATGTCAGCAACTCTGCTCAGCTAGCTGTTTTCAGCATTCCGAAGAGCATTCTCAGTGCTGAACTCTGATAATACACTCCTGTTCTTAAAGATCTCCAAGGAGACTCCTCAGTCATCCTTAGAATATCTGATTTCAATTTCCAGCAACTCTTCTAATCAGGGCGGATCCCACTGATTCTTATCTTTTAACCAAGATTACCTTCCAGGGCACAGGAAATCACTCTCCTATTCCATCTTCAGTTGATAGAATTGTAAGACAGTTGGCCACCATCAGCTTGGAATAGACAGTTATAAATACTTTTCTGTTTCTGGTTCTTTCTCCTTTACTCTCCCTATTTTATCCAGGGATTACTTTATACCTCTGTAATATGTTTCCTTCATTCATTCCTTCATATCTCTGTTCCCCTCTACTATAAACGTTTGGAATTTTCTCGCTGGGCTATTAAAGTCGCTTAATAACTGGTTTCCCAAACGATTGTCTTTCCCCAACCCTTATCACACTAAACATCAGTAGGACCTCTTCATGGAGGGTGTTTAACAAAAGCATGTGTTCTCTTAGAAGACAGTTATTGAATTACTTCTCAGCCTTCTCTTCTTCAGGCTGAGTAATCTTACTACCCGCTCCCCTGCCAGATGGTGACTCTATGTGCATCTCTAACATGGCTTAGTGTGGTATCTGCTATCCCGAGTCTAATGAATTCCAAATAGAAACCTTCTGGTAGCACCATCATTAATTAGCATCCTTTCTTGGAACATCTAAAAGAAGCTGGTTTAGGGGGAACAATATGTACCAACAAAACTAATGAAATTTGGAAGTTGGCTGTTTAAAAAAGAAGGCAGAGGAAGCAGGGGGGGAGGAAAAGAAGGAGGAAGGAGAAGAGGAGGAAGAAGTGGTGTAGCCTGCTGTGTACTTGTTCATGCAGAGGTTATTGGACTTTTCTCCTTGACTTCCTTTCCCTGTCCTTTGATCCCCTCACCCACTAACTTCTTGACCTTTCACCTCAAAATTGTAACTACTTGTCTTTTAATGACCACATTGTACCCTGCATGTGCCTGATTATTAGCTGCTAAAGCCCTCATATCATAAATCTATGTAAGTATTGCTTCTGTCTTCAAAACTGGTTGTTCCTTGAGGGTCAGAACCATATCTTATTCATCCTTTTAGCTCTAAATTTTAGCACAGTGGGTGGCACAAATTAGATGCTGAGTGAATATTTCACAACTGAGTTGATAAACAAATTATTAGTAAGTGGAAGCGTTTTGCCTGTTTCAGGTAAGGCACCCATGTGGGCCCTAGAATGGTATCCTGTTGTGATTCCATTAAGATGCTCCTGGAAAGTTGCCCATGCTTTGTGTTCTTTTGAAGACCCTCTTTTTAACATACCCAGGTCATAATTTAGCTGTCATTTCCTTAAGGAACCTTCCCTATTTATCCTCCACCAAATTTGTTCTCCCTTCCTTCTTAACAAAATTAAGGAACCCTAACTATGTTTCCTTGTATGTCTTGTGTCATAGACAATGACATATTTTACTCTTTAATTATTAATCATCTTAATAGTTAATAATTATGGGGCCTTTAAGCTACAGGCCCCATGAGAGAAAGGCCCATATGTATTATGCTTTCATGGTACTTCCAGTGCCAATCAGACAGCCTGGTATGTTGTTGGCTTTCAAAACATATAAATAAAAATATATATAAATAATTAATGAAAACAGGACTTTTTCCTATGAGTCTTAGTCTTCTCTCTTCTTTTTTCTCCCGACAGACAACTGTAGTCATCTATGTAGTTATGATTGTGCTGCGAAAAAATAAAATCACAATAAAATAGAAAACATATAATGCATTGTTCAGAAACTCAGCAGCATCTTTTATTTATGATTTTATCTAAAAATGTTCCAGTATTATAAAATATGCAGAAGTGGAGGATACATGGCTGGCAGGTCTTTCTTAAGTTATAAAAAGCTGAGCTAACTAATGGGCTTTAGTCATGTCTGCTCTTCATTGTGAATGAGCTGTCATAGCTGTTTTCAGCATCATAGGTGCCATTCATGTACTAAGAGAATATTATTACTAGTAGAAACATTAAAGAGTTTTATCTACAAAAGAAAAAAAATTAATAGTCCTAATAAAATCCTGGAATAATATTTCGATTCTGTATGCTTCAGTTGCTAAGGGCTGTCAGCACGACACTGCAAGCACAGTGACAAGCAAGATTGAGTTCCCCACCCCTTCATTTTCTGGAAATGATAAGGCTTATCCAGGTTTAAAAAAAAATGAAAAACAAACAAAAAAAACCGAAAGAACTAGAGCTGATATGGAGGGGATGAGAGAATGGGGTGCAGGAGGAGAAATAATGGCTTCTTTTTCTGTTTCCTAAAAAATTCCTCTTGAAGTCTTGGCTTACTTCTGAAAGCCTTTGAAATGCGCCTCACAGTAACCTTGGTAAAATGTGGTGCTTTTTGTTCATTTACCTAACATTTCTGATACTGTGTCCTCACTTCCTCCTAGTTCTTACTTAGATACTTTGGGGACAATATGAGTCCTTTGCACAGGTAGTTTCCAAAATCCCCTACTTAATTCTAAAGAGATGGTCATTCACTTTAATATGTCATAGGAGTGTTTTTCTATGTGGAGGACAACACGAGCTACTCCTGCAATGTCCTAATCATGGATGGATGTTCCATGATGGTTTGTCTTTCAGCTTACACCTGCCAATGGTTACTTTCACCTATTTAGAGTGAAGTAGGAAGTGTGTTGGGCTTAGGTGTCAAGATTCCCCTGTGTTCAAATTTTAGCACCACTGAAGTTTTCAGCAAATTATTAATTCTGTAAAATAAAAGTAATAATTTCTATACTTGTGTCAGTTAGAATTTTTTGAGCTGCAAGTGAAGTTAATAAAAGTACTAGTTATTTAAATCAAAGAGAAATGTATTTTTTTTCACATATTAAAGAAGTCCACAGCCTGCTAAAGCAGATTCATGGAGTCACTAGGAATCAAGGTTCTTTATCCTGTTGCTTCTCCAATCTCCATGTGCAGTTCTTCCCTGTGGTTCAAGATCTACCTGAGCTCCACGTGTCAGTCTGCATTTCAGCCAGAAAGAAAAAGAAAAGAGGAAAGATGTGCATGCCTGCCTCTCTTTAATGGCCTTTCTGGAAATTGTAACAGTGCTTCTTCCAGAACATAGAGAGGTGTCATGCCTAACTGTAGTCAGGGGCTGGGAAAGATAGGCTTTACTTCAGATGGTCATGGTTCAATATAAAACATGATAGACCTATTTCTCTGAAGAGAAAAGGAATGACATCAGGGATCTTTGCTACCTCCATCACCTGAACATCGTGACTATTTAGTGAGATGATTTATAAAAATAAACTTTACAAGTTGTTAAATCCTGTATTTTTGGCACTTTTCATTATTAGAATATCATTAGTACTATTTTTTTGTGGGTAGAAATGCAGAAAAAATAAAGACTGAAGAAACTAGGGTTGTCCATTTCTGAAACAGCAATTGTTAGGTAAAGTGTCATTCTGGTGAGTTGTTGAGATCTGTTTTATGAAGGATTATTGTAAAGAAAATACATCATTAATTATCCATCAACATAGAGGATGAAGAGGAGAAGAGATAGATGGTCCATCTCTTTCATTTTACAGATGAGGAAATGAGATCCAAAGAGAGGATGTTGTTTTTCCAAGGTTGTAAAATTAGTTAGCGGCAGAACCAAAATTAAAACTCAGGACCCCTGACAAAATATTCAATATCCTGTCTATTGCATGTGCCCTACCTCCCCCAAATAAAAATTAAAATATGAGGCATAATTAAAGTATCAAAGGCAGTTGTGGTAGAGAAGTTGCTAGCATTTTCTGAAAACACAAGGGACTGACTGGCATTTGCATGGAGGCCTGGACAACTTGACCTCTCAAGGTGACTCCCACCTCCATGCCTTCCTTGAGGCCTGGAGTTAAAATTCACAGTGGCTCATTCAACATTGCCTTTGTGTCCTTCCCTTCTTAATCATAGAGTTAATATTGGCCATGCTTTGGCTATACCTTGATTCAATTCTTATATAATTCTTAAAATCTATGTAACGGTTTGTTCATTCTTTGTTTGCTGCATTCTGGATCCAGGGATTCTCAGTTTATTACCTCCTGGTGTTTTTTGTCATCTTAGCTTTTCTGACCTGCTCCAAACAGCTGTGCCCCAAATAGCGGATGGGGGAAAGCAGTTCCTTCTGTGTGTCATGGCCCTCTTTAAACCTTTTTCCTCACATTAGGGAAACCTATTTCTATCTTCAAAATGTAACCTTTAACTTCTTTTATGAACACTGGCAACAAACTTTTAACACACAGCCCCACCAGCTGCCTTATTGATTTCTTGCTTGAATTTCTAAGGAGTGCTGCTTACTAGTTGTTGTAGTCTTTGTGTTTTATGCTTGGTGTTTTGTTTTAATGCCAGGTGGTGTCTTGTTCCTATTTTGGCCTTTTCTCTGTTCTTCTCTTCTGTGCCCTCTTTAATTTAAGATGGCTTTGATTTTTTGTCCCGGCAATCTGTTTTCTGCTGTGTCAGGTTGTATGCGTTTCTCTTTCCTTAATCTCCTCTGGCAGACTTTATTAATTCATGTAATTTTGCTGTGCTAAGTGGGAAACAGTCACTTTACACAACAGCAATTACCTCAGGAATCTGCCCTGTTTCCATGTTATCCGCTCTTATTACATGTCACTTATTTTTCTTTCGAACCTGGGTTCTTCAGCCTGATTTATGTAGCAGAAATTTCTCGTGCCTATTTGATTCTATTCTTTCTTTTTTCACTGACAGAACTCTGCATTGAGGGCATGTGAGAGAGAGGCAGTTGTATTCAGCTATAAAATTACAGTTGCCAGCCTCCTTTGAATCTAGGGCCAGCCATGCAATAGTGCTCTTACCAATAGGATGTCAAACAGAAGCCTGAGCAAACCTGAGCAGGGGATTCCTGAAAGAGTTTGGCTTCCCATAGATGTCAGCTTTTTCTTCTTGCTCCTTTCTCATTCCTGCTCCTTGGAACTTGACATAAGGAATGAAGCTGCCACTGTCGTTTTTCAGCCATGAAAAAGGCCCAGAAGATCCTGGAGACCTCAGCTCAGCCCTAGCATTGTGGTGCACTTAATGGATGCCAATAACTTCCTTGCTCCAGAATTCCTGTTAAAAGAAAAACCCTGTGATGAGTTTGCATCACTGTTGTGGGTTACTGTGTCACTCTCAGCTAATTGCAATTCTTAAGTGATCAGCTTATAACTAAATAAGTTCAGCCTTTGTTTTGAGCACTGTGATGTGCCACCCAGATCCTGTTCATGGAAAAATGTGTTGCCTTAGTCTTTGGCAGTATTCTCTGCAGACAGTCTTGAGCAGTTAGCCCTTTCAGGGATTACCTCAGCTCCAGAGAGCTTCCTTACCCAAACTCATGCACCTTCCTGGAGTGGCCCACAAGCAATAAATGATGGGTGAGCCTGTAAAGGCCTGGCCATATCAGCCCAACTTGGGACAATGCCAAAGGTCTATTTACAGCTTCCCTTAGAAGTGTCAGTGGCTTTTCACTGGGCCCACATCACAGCTTAACTTTTCCCTCTGTCCACTCCTCTGCCCACTCCTGATTTCTGACCTTCCCATCCACAGGTACTGGTCCCGAAGTCACACCTTAATAAATACCTGTACACTAGGATCGGTCTCCAGATCTGCTTCTTGGATAACCCAACCTGTAGCACCTGCTAAATTGCTTTTCAGTCTACAGATGCATATGGCATGCTACTCAATGCCAGGCTGTCTGCTATGCCTTGATTGTTGGTGGTGGCGGAGGTCAAGAACACAAAGATGGATAAGACGCAGTCCTTATTCAGAAGTTGCTTTAGTTGAGGAGTCAGGCACATAAATAACTATCTTGTAGGGTGCTGGCTCCCTTATAGGGGTGATTATATGCAAATATATGGGACAGTTTGAAAAACCACCTGGGACACCCAGAGAAGGTCTCATAAAGATTGTGAGGTTTGGGAGGGGTATTGAAGAATATGATGGTGTTTACCACAAAAAGTAGGAGGTGAAGGGCATTTTGAAAAGGACAAATATGCATTAGAAAAATACAAGAGGCTGAAAGAAAGTGGCATGACTGAAAAACACATGATTTTCTGGTAGGACGGGAGATGAGGCCTAGATAGGTGAATTGAGGCCAGATAGTACATGGCAGTATAGAAGTCTTCAGGAAACCATTTGTATTTGTTTGGATCAAAATGAATGTTATATGAGAATTTTAGGATTTTTGAAAGATCAATTAGTGGCCATGTAAGAGATAGATTAGATCGGGGAGAAACCAGAGGTAAGGAAACCATTGAAGAATCTGGTAGGATATTTTGGCAATAGAAGATGAGGTATTGAGCTAGAGCAGGGACTGTGGGTACAATGAGGATGTGACAGATTTAGGAAATTTTATGGAAGAATTATCAAGGCTAGGACTCTGACTTATATGGGTGGTGAAGAAGAAGGTGGAGTCAAGATGACTAAGAATTTTATACAAGGAAATATTGTCATGGTACTCTCAAGAGTCAGGATAGGAAATATGAGAGATTTGAGATATCGAAGACATCAAGAAGACAACTTGAACTAGATTTCTAAAACACAGAAATGCCTCTGGACTGCAAATATAGGTTTATAATGTACCAACGTGTTTGTGTTACTTGAAGCTTTACATCTCTTTGATGTTGTTCAAAGAAGATATAGAGTATGAAAAAAATTGCAAAGGAAAGAGCCCCTGGGAAACATCTGTCTACTGTAACTTGAATAAATATTGCCTAATCGTGAGTAGGGAGATGATGTCTAAATATTGGTGTCCTCACTTCTCTTCATTGGCATGAAGTGTAACTCTCTCTTTTACTATTCTAGAAAACTGTAGACTAGCTTTATGGCTGTATTTATCTTTTGTGCATTTTCTGGACAAAGCTTGCCCCTTTTTTATGCTCCTGAATTCCCTTGTTATTGTCTTAAAGGAAATGTCCCATTAGTGTTCTCAAGTCTAACAACTTTTAATGTCCTCTTATTTCTCCTTTAAAAAGATGAGATATTCTAGGCTGGGCGTGGTGGCTCATGCCAGTAATCCCAGCATTTGAAGGCCAAGGCTGGTGGATTGCCTAAGGTCAGGAGTTCAAGACCAGCCTAGCCAACAAAGTGAAACCCCGTCTATACTAAAAATAAACAAATTGGCTGGGCATGGTGGTGGGCACCTGTAATCTCAGCTACTCGGGAGCCTGAGGCAGGATAATTGCTTGAACCTTGGAGGCAGAGGTTGCAGTGAGATGATATCACACCATCGCACTCCAGCCTGGGCAACAAAAGTGAAACTCTGTCTCAAAAAAGAAAAAAATCCTTTGGGTAGATACCCAGTAATGGGATTGCTGGATCAAATGGGAACATCACACACCAGGGCCTGTGGGGGGTGGGGGGGACTAGGGGAGGGATAGCAGGGGATGGGGTAATTGGGAGGGATAACATTAGGAGAAATATCTAATGTAGATGACGGGGGTGGGGTGGATGCAGCAAACCACCATGGTATGTGTATACCTATGTAACAATCCTGCATGTTCTGTACATGTGCCCCAGAACTTAAAGTATAATAAATAAAAAATAAAATGAGATATCCTAAACTCAGAGTCATAAGATGACTGGCTTGTACAGAAAACAGTAGGAATTTTGCTATTTCAAATCCTTAATCCTTGAATCAGGTGAGTTTTCTACAGCAGATTCAAACTCAGTCCTGAGCACTTATCCTATAAACTTTTTGAAAGCACAACTTTTTGGTGAGCAGTAAACAATAAGTAATTTTATGTTGAACTGAATCAAATGGAACTGAACCAAGCCTATAAAAATGTCTTCGGTAAGGGATTTTGACAATCACTACTGACTCCAAATATGTGGTTTTCTGTAAAGGTTGATTATATATATGTATGTTTCATACATATATATATATATGTGTATATATATATATATAATGGAAATATTAATATATGTGTGATTGTACTTAAGAATAAAACCCAAACTCATCTTTATATGAGGTGGGTAGAAAGTCAGTGATGACAGAAGCAGCAAAATGTACTAGACATGGGGTATAGCTTAGAAAAGAAGCATTTGCACTGACGTGCAGAAATTGGACAGAGCACTTTTTTCTCAGGGATGAAAGTCAAACTCACAGATCAGGTCTTTATGCAAAGCCAAACTCAACTGTCAGTTGTGAGTACCTTCTGTGTACTAACACTGTGGTTCACTTGTGTCATTGCTGTTTGTTTACATTGATTGGCACACACATAATAGTACTTTATTCTTCTAGCATCTGTGACATAAGCAATATAACCCCTATTTCCAGATGAAGAAACCAAGACTCTTGGAGTTTGATTAATTTAATCATGTAACCGAAACCTAGACTCCAAATAAAGTCTATCTGACCTAAGGCCCTATATGCTCTCAAACATGTCCACACTGTTTCCATTAAATGCCTTATTAAAACAGGTGCAGAGCTTCAATGAGAGGAAGTAAATACAGTTCCCAGATGTCTTAATTCTCTGAGTTATATATCATACATCTCAGGGGCAAGAAAATCTGAAGACTGTCTAGACTTTGTCTCAACTGTTTCCCATTCCAGTATCTGTCATTTCTTTTATGTAATTTATAGATATAATTAAAATGAGCTCAATTAGTTTTTTGTATTTTTCACATCTTGTCCCTCTCCTCTCCTTGGGTTCTACATAGTCAATAACCCTCAATTAATGTATGAACTGTTTCTTAAATGTTATCATTGTCCCTTAGTAACAATAATTAAATTACTAACTCTGGCGGATTATGTCTTTACTGTGACCATCATTGTCTCTCAAACATAACTTAGGGAGGCATTTGTTTTTATGCTGTGCTGTGTGATGCACCAACATAACAGACACAGAAGGGCTGACTGATGGCAGTTAAAGACCAAAGTGCCTTAGTTTGTCTAAGTAATGACTTTGGAGTTGTAATTCTATGTACGTATAAGATAAACAAAATCCAGGACGAGGTGATTTGTTGGGGATAAGGAAAAAGGAATAGGGGAGATTATTGCTGAGTTTTAAGAGTATGGAGTGATAGAGTCATTCTGTGGATGGATTTGCACTGATATTTTCTATTTTAATTATTTTCTGGCCTGTGATTTATTATTGGGTTAGTATTAGTACAATTTATTTAAGTAACGTGAATGTCTCTGTTTGCATGTTTTCCCAACAGAATCTGACATAAGAGATTCTTTCTAGCATAAGGTTCTTGAGAAACTAAAGACATTTGGGTATCAGCAGAATTATAGACTGAATCCAGGGACCCTTGTCATCTGCAATGGATGTAATTCAATGGTTGGCCACACTAGCTGTTTATTGGAATTTTGTGGGCAGCATTGGTGTTCAATCTTGACTATAATGCAAATTATTTATGAACCTTTAA
Organism: Cacajao melanocephalus; assembly: GCA_963573385.1. Lineage (NCBI taxonomy): Eukaryota > Metazoa > Chordata > Mammalia > Primates > Pitheciidae > Cacajao > Cacajao melanocephalus. The sequence continues at coordinate 29,639 of CAUYLG010016238.1, forward strand.
AAAATGCTGATGCATAAGTTTCACCCCCGGAGATTCTACTTTTATTGGCCTGGAGCATGGCCTGGGTGTTGGAATATTTAGCCCTCTCAGACCCACCACCTACCCCCAAGAAGTTTCTAATGCGTAGCTGAGATAGATGCTAAATTTGAGGGAAAACAATTGAAACAGGGACAAAGGAAAAGCCTAGATTGGGTTGCAAAAGTAGCCAAAAAGAAGTCAACTGTGGATGGTTTACAATAATGAGTATTGAGTAGAGACGACCATCTTGAGGAACAGTGAGTTGCCTTCACATGAGAACAAGATAAGGAGCCCAGTGAGGATTTGTGGCTGGCTTTCTTGGTGAGCTTCATGGATGAGGTTACTGTATAAATTCTCATATTTTGGAAATAAAATGAAGTGCTATTAATAATTACACTGAACCAACAGGTATACACCAGGGTTCTCTTGGACAAACTGCAATGCATGGACTTTCTTAGCATGGGTCCCATTTATGACTTCTGACACTTACATCATTTGGCTTGTATAAACATGTCCTTTATAAGTTAAGAAAAATATAATTGATGTTTTTGAACTCTAATAATATCATTCCCATAGGTCCGTAGCTTCTTTAGACAGCGATTCTCACCTTTAGTACAAATAACTGGTCCTCATTCCCAAGAGATTCAGATTTTGGTGAGTAGAGTTCCGACATTACTCTTTCTCTTTTGAAGTTTCCTAATAGCACTGCTTAAGAGGGAAGGAATTGTTCAAGCTCAAAATGTTTGCATCCCTTTGTAGAGAGTTGCCTGATGTCAAATTCCAATATTGTTAAGATTAGTTTTGATGGTTTGTGTAATGAACCTTATTGCCTATAGCCACAATGCCTAGGTATGCTTTACCCCATTTGCTGTTAAAATTATGTAACCACTATGTAATGGTTTAGGCACTCATAGTATTCAAGTTGCCATAACCTTGGGAAGTGTTTGAGAGTGATCATTTTCAAATGTTTCACTGGTGTGATGACCCTCAGGGAGAAATGTCTAAAAAGTTTTATAAAACTTTTAGAATGTCATGATACCTAAGATATCTTTCATGTCCATATCTAAAAGGGCCACTGTGGATGATAAGTAAAATAAAAGCATGTCTCTTTGCGTTTACAGTAAATATCAAACACTCATTGTGAATGTCACCAACTTTTCTTATCCAAGGTTCTATATAGATGATCTGTGCTCTGTTATCTTTTATCTGAGGCCGCCTATCTATGGTAGTTAATTATAGTTCATTAGAATAGAGAATAAAATACAAAAGGAAAAAACCAACTTAACTATTTTAATTAATGGATCTGGTGATAGGGTTGAATGATAGGAAAGTTTGAAGCTGGAATTGAAATGATGCTGTTGCATTACCTGTTCAATGCAATTGATTCAACCTTTTTTCACTCCTTATGTTCTCAGAGAACAAATCATGGTCAAAGCTTTAATTCTCTCAGCTTTAAGACTTTGAGAGAAGTTTGAAGATATAATTGTGTAAATTAACTTGCAAACATGAATCATTGATATTTTAAAATTAATTTAAAAATCTCTAAAGAAATATATAGCTATTTTAAAAAATTGAGTTGTCAAGAAGACTTATTTGCATAATTTAGAAAACCTTTTTCCTTTCCCAGCACCTGTGTGGTAGTATTTATATGGGCTACATCTGGTGTGAAGTTTCTTTAATTTTTTTAACTACCTAATACCTGCTGGAAATAGCTGTGTTGTTAGGAGAAATGAGGGTTGTATTGAATTTCTCAGGGGATTCTACCATGTAATTAGTCCAAGTGTACCTGGTTGAGCAGCAGAAAGGATAGGAGGTAGAGAGGCATGAAGGGTCATAGCTGGGTTTCCCTCTGCTATTCCACAGAGTATTTCTTTCACTGACCCTTCGCCCAAAAGTACACACTAGAAAGAACATCCCGTCCTGGAACCAACCAGCACCAATTATCTATAATTGTAGAATGTCATATCCGAGGTCTTACAGAATTTCCAGAACCCAAATCTTGTCTCTAAAATGAAAATAAGGCTTAGAGAGACTGAAAAATAGCCCCCAAAAGTCAAGCTAATCAAGTTTAGTAGTTCCCAGTTCATTGCTAATTTCACTCCATCCTACTGTTCAGTCAAACATTTACCAACCTTGGGGCTCCACTGATATGTTCTGGGAACTTCACAAATAAGTAAGCATTTCCTGTCAACAGTGAATGATTAAGCTGCTGCAGGGAACCCACTCTTCACATTTACCTAACTTATATGGCAGGGTACTATTTAAGATTTTCAGAGGGAAGAAAGCAACCACAATCAGTTTTGATACTAAAAATACATGATACTCATTGGTCTACAGGATAATTTCCTTGAATACACTTTTAAAACACTAGAATCTTACACTGGCATTAATGCAGAGTATCTTTCAATAAGGTGTTGTTTAATGAATGTGGAAAGGATAGAAGAACATGACTTCTAATCTTTGTTTCTCTCATTGCACAATCCTTGAAGCAAAGATTTGACACATGCGCCCAGGTGGTATGTATATATGATCTAAGTCAGGGAAGCTAATGTATATACTTGAAGCACTATCTTTTATAAACAGAAATAATTAATAAAAAATATATTCTTTTATTCCACTGAATGAATGAAATCTTATATAATCATGGAGAAGAGTATGGGCTCAACAACCTGACAGTGTTCAAATCCCAGCTTTGCTATTTATTAGCTCTGTGACATTGGTTAAATTTTCTGTGGTTAATTTTACTCAACTGTAAAATAGTGACAGTAACAATTACCTCATGGGAGGATTAAATGGTTTAAGGCATAAAGCTTTAGAATAGTGCCTGCTATGTATTGTAAGCATTCAATAAATATTAACAATTGTTGTTAGCCAGGAAAGATCATGCTTGGAAAGTCCTTTTGTGGACAATGTTTCTAAGGTTCCATCATTTCTCCGTAGGTTTTACCTTTCTACTTACCATGTTTCCCATCTATATGTATGTTCTATTCTCTACCAGTACCTTAGTGCAGAAACTGGATGTGAACATCCCATCTTCTAGACAACAGCAAATATTCATTATATTCTGTACAACTGCAGAATGTTAGATATATTTGATTTCATTCACAACGATGCCTTTTATAAAACATCTGAACTTTGACAGAGTGAGTATGTGATCGCTACAAAAGAGATGATTAGCCGGATTACAGGTTTGATGACTCATACTTGTAATCCCAGCACTTTGGGAGGCTGAGGCAGGAGGATTGCCTGAGGCCAGGAGTTCAAGAGATGATTGTATAGAAACCATGTAAAGGGAAATGTTTATGTTTTTCTAGGTTCTACACATAGTGGATGTTTGGTAACTTGAATAGACTTAATAGATAGAACCTTGATGTTGGTGATTTTCCTTTTGTTTGTATCATATCATATTATCAAAAGTTCCTGGCCTGTGTTTTGAGATCAGATGTTTAGAAAATATTGAGAAAGCACAATATCTTGGCAAATAGGAGAACCAGTCTAAGCAAATTACCTGTTGGCTTAAATTTCAAACATATTTCTAATTTCAGTGGCTATTCATTCAGGGGAGAACTCAGAAAGGCAGACATATGAGACCAAGTGCAGAAATAAACTTACAATAAATTTTGTTTTATATTAACTCAATATCTGTTTATTAGAATCAAACTTGGCTGCAGAGATAATGATGATAAATATAACCAGATACATGATGATGGATTTTGCTGAGCAATGTCTGAAAGTAGAGGTCTTTATAAGCAGAGGCCCAAACAAATTCTTCAAAATTAAATGGCTGTATTTTCATCTCTCACACACACACACCCTCACAAGGCACAATTAAGAGGAAAACAACTACTTAGATCAAAACAGAAACTCAAGAGCCCATGGTTTACCTAATTGTGCAAGGAATGAGAGTGAGATAGACAATGGAACTGATGTTTTCTAAACCAATTCAAGAGAGTAGAGCTGCCAAGGGAAAAAGATTCTTTTAAAGAAAAAATCTGAAGCCGCCTTCATGAAACATAGAAACTACTTTACACTACTTTACAATTAGAGTGCTGTGAAAGATGGAACAATTACTGGCAAGTCAAGAGCTAAAAATACCTGCTTATGTGTAGAAACTGTAGATGGGCAGTCTTAAGCTTTTGTCCTCTCTCTTTGTCAACTCATTGGATCCAACCTTAGTGGGTACAAACCCATTGCTGCTGCAGCCATAAGTGATTAGTGCCAGAATCAAGTTTCCATGCCTTTACATATGCTAGCCAATGCCCAAGTTGGGGATCTCAGACTTTGTCCAATCACAGAGCAATGTGTATCGTTGGGCCCAAAGGAGAGAGACCTAACAAATGCAAAATGAATCAGTTGAGATCAGGCACCCATCATACTCTCTTGAACATTGGGAAATCAAACCCAGAAAGAGGCTAGTAAGTAATGTGCTGACATAAAACAAAAGCTATTATACTTTCTCTTGAAACTCCCTTTTCCCTGGATTCTTGTTAAAAGAAGTTACAGAAACATGCCCTGGTTGTAGGCTTGTGCAGGCCCATGGAGAAAGGTTTGATAGGCAAACATTTGTTTATTATGCTATAGATGCAAATAATTTAAATTATTGGATTATGTGAAATTATACTCTTCAAAAAATCTTTTCCAATTTTCTTGGGATTCTTAAAAGAAAAAGAAGGAAAGGAAGGGGAAATGAAAGGGGAGAGAGAAGGAGGGGGGATAGGGTGGGGAGAAATGAAAGAGGAGAGTAGATAGAGGAAGAAGGAAAGAAAAGAATAAAGATAGGAGGGAGAGAAAATAAAAGAATCACATACACACAGTCTCTGCCTAAAGATGTTGAATAATTTTTTATTTTGGTAATAGAATGGATAGTGTCGATGCTTTACATTGGATGGCAGTGCAAATGTTGGTTGTTTATCCTAAAATGGAATTTTTCCTCTTTGGAATTTTGGGAACCATTTTTAACCTATTTTTTAAAAAACTGAAGTAAACATGCATATACAAATTTTATTTAGGGGCATAAATTAATTCAGTTTGATATTCAATGCACAGTCTTTCGACATGTGTATACACTTATGTAAAAATCACCCAAAACAATGTATAGAATAGTTTCATCACCCAGGAAAGTCTTTTCATGCCCTTTTCTCCTTATAAGCTCCTCTTCCTCAAGAAGATGACCACTACTCAGATTTCTATTCCCATAGATTAGTTTTGCATGTTCTTGAACTTTATATTAATGTACCCTTTTTTTGTCTGGCTACTCTCTGTCTCTCTCTCAACATCATGTTTTAGAGATTTATCTGTGTTGTTTTAAATATCAATAGTGTAGCCCAAGTAGTATTCCATTATTTAAATATAGTAAAATATTTTTTATTCATTCACCCTTTATGGACATTTGTAGTATTATCAGTTTTTAACTATTGTGGGTAAAGCCGTGATGAAGATTCTTATACAGGTGTTTAAGTGAACAAATGTTTTTGCTTCTTTTGGGAAAATACATAAAAATGAAATGGCTAAGTCATGTAGTAAATGCATATTTAACTTTATGAGAAACTCCAATCTTCTAAAGTGGTTGTACTATTTGATACTCCCAGCAAAAGTGAATGAGATTTCCAGTTGCTCTACATGCATGCCAACATTTGGTATTGTCAGTCTTTTTTATTTTAGCCATTTTAGTGGGCATGAAATGTTACTGTGGTTTAAATTGTATTCCTTGATGACTAAATAATGTTGGGTATCTTTTTATGTACTTATTGGCTACTATACATCTTTTATGAAGCATCTATTGACATCTTCAACCATATGTTCAAAAATTGGGTTGTTTGTACTTGATTTGTAGGTCTTCCTATGCTATGAATATTTGTTTTGTAAATATTATTTTCAATGGCCTGCCTTTTCATTTTCTAATAGTGCGTTTAAGAGGAAAAAAAAGGTTTTGTTAAACTTCAGTTAATCCAATATATTATTTTTTATTTTATGTTTATTGCATGTTGTATCTTATCTAAGAAATAATTGTCTTTCTCAAATCCACGGAAATATTCTCTTGTGTTTTCTCCTTGACATTTTATAGTTCTAGCTTTTATTTGAGCCTATAATCCATCTCAAATTAATTTTGTTTATAAGATAAGATTTGAGAGTACACACACACACACACACACACACAAAGTATCAAGTTGTTTCAGTGCCACTTGTTAAAATATTTTTATACTTTTTTCACATTGAATTGCTTTAGTGCTTTTGTTGGAAAAAAATCATTGTACAGTGTTTGTATAGATTCATTTCTAAACTCCATCCTTTTTCATTTATCTATTTGTCTATCCTTATATCAGTATCACACTTTTTGATGACTATATTTTTATGATTTATGAATTCACATAATCTGAGCTCTCCAATATTCTTATTTTTCAAATTGCTTTAGCTCTTCCAGATCACATGAATTTTCACAGAAATTTTAGGATCAACTGGTCAATTCCTCAGAAAATTCTGCTGATATTTTAATTGGGATTGCTCTGAATATTTATCAATGTGGGGAAAATTGCCATCTTAACATGTATGTCTTAACATGTTACATCTTTCTTTAAAATATTTAAAAAATTTATCTTAACAGTTACTTAATAGTTTTCACCATATAGTTTGTACATGCTTTCCTAAGATTATCCCTATTTTATTTATTTTTATTTTAAATTATTATATTTTTGAATTATTAAAAGCAATACAATTGATTTTTGTATATTGAAATTGTATCCTTTGACTTTGCTAATTCATTTATCAGTTTTATTTATTTTTTAGTTTCTGTAGAACTTTATGAGTACAAAATAATATTGCATGTGAGTAATGATATATCATTCCTGATATAATTTTTTTTTTTGTCTGCTGGACTGGCTGAAACATCTAGTACACTATTGAAAAGATGAAGTGAGAGTAGAAATCTTTACATTATTCTGATCTTCAGAAAAGGTGTTTATTGTTTCACCATAAAATGTGGTGTCAGCTCCAGGTTTGTCATAGATGTGCTTTATCACACTCAGGAAGCTTATTTTCCAATATTCTGAGAGGTTTTAACATGACTAGGATTTAAAATTTTGTCAGATATCTTTTCTGCAACTCCTGTGATGACAGTATGCTTTTCTCCCTTATTCTTTAATGTGATGAATTATATTCATTCATTTTCAAATGTTAAACCAACTCTGTGTTTCTGAGATGAACTCCACTTAGTTATAATGTGTTATTCTTCTTATATATTGATGAGTTTTTTACATTGCTTACATATGCTAATATTGCAGTGACACATAACCGTCATATTCTCTTACTAGATTTATTTCCTAGAAGGAAATTTACTTCTGATCTTTAAAAGGGCCTATTACTGTATCCTACTCATAATACCTAGTAAGTACATAGAAACTATTTTAAGAATAAAACATTCATGAGTGAAAAAATTAATGTATATGCCTTTGTTCTCTTATGCCTCTTTCAAAAGTAGGTTTTGCTTAATAAAAAATTCAAGCTTGACCTTGTGTAGGACAGAGTGCCTTATCAGATGTGTGTCGTTACAGTTGCCTATGGTGTGTACTGGTGTCACTATGGCTCCATTCTCACCCATGAATGGAGGGGTCATTCATGAGACTGTGCAGTGACCAGAAAAGGACTGGAATTCTAGTTTGGGATCTCCTGCTGCCAGGAAATCTACTTCTGCCCATGTCTCTGTTTCTTCTTCTATAAAGTAACAAGGCTTAATGGTCTGAAAGACCCCTTTGGTGTATAAAATTCTATATATCTGGAGGTGGTAACTGAACTGAGGGAAAGCCAGAAATAGAAACCAGGTCTCCTCAGGCCAAGATAGCTATTTCCTCCACTGGATTGCTCTGCCTTCCTCTTTCTACTGACTCTTTCATGCTGGTTGTTTGGAGGCTTACTAAAATTGTTCAGCACAAGGAAAACCTGTTCTCCATTGCTATCATCACCAGCTTCTGTGAAGTGACTCTATAAAGTTTGTTACACCAGTCTGTATAAATGTAAGCATGGAAGTCAAACCTTTATTTACTGTCCTGTTACTCTCCCCTTAGAACCTTTCTGTGTGTATGATTCATTTGGAGGGTAATGGTCCTATCTATGTTTCATAATTGTCTAATCCTGATTTTTTTCAGCTTGTTATGTTTCCTGTGCCCAACTGTTACACAGCTGGTGCCAAGCTCATAGAATATTCTTCAAATTAGCCTTTGGAATTTCTCCTTGAGTTTTTGTTGAGGGGAGATTAAAAATATTAATTTTTAATTGAACGAGTAAGATCCAAATATAGTCTCATTTTTTAAACTTCAAACATTGTAGATAATGCCTAATTCCTTCTAAATCACTCTTTTTCCCAATCACCTCCCAAGAGGTTATCCATTTGGTGAATTTTCTTATGTATTTACATATATACATGTACCTAATGGAATCTAAAATATGATATAAATGCTATCCTGCAATACACATTTTTTCAGTACATTCCCTCATTGTGTTGTTTTAGTTTATCAATGTAATAGATGGTTCTGCAGTGAAGGTTCTTATGTTGTCTTGTACACACGTGTGGGAGAAGTGGCGGGGTAGAATTGCTGCATCGTGCGGCATGTACATATTTAAATTGTAATGCGTATTATCCTAGCAAAATGGTTAAGAGCATGGCTCTAAAATCACATTAATTAAATGAAGTAATATGTGTGAAATGCTTAAAATAGTACCCAGCGTGTCCTCCACTATCAATTCACTGAAGCTAAGCATCATGTCTTACTGATGTTGTGTTCCTAATAAAGTCCTGTACTTGGCACATATTAGGATGTCATTGAATTCTTATTGAACAATCTTAGTTACTTACCTAAATGGCTATTTTTCCACATAGCTGTAATAGCTCCTCACATAAGATGAGAAGTGGAGTCAGGCTTGAAAAGAAGCATTTACTGAGTATCTTCTATTGGTGTACATCAGGCACCATACTGGGTATTCTTCATATCCTACTTAATTTAAGTGCCCTATGAGGTCCTACTTTACAGGTGAAATAACTGAGGCTCAGAGAAGTTAAGTAACTTGTCCAAGGCCACACAGCTGGTAATTTTGAATTGAAAGTCAGTGTTGTCCACTTTCTTATACACTCCCAGGACAGACAGCAGAAAGCCTTCATTTCTTATAGGAGTTGTCCCCATAGGAGAAGGTACACTTTTTCTGGGGATGTCACAACCCTATATCAAGAACCCTTAGAAAGCATTAAAAAAAAAGACAGAGAGACAGAGAAGTCACTATCTTAAAATCTGGTTAACCTTAAGTTGAGAAAACTTCTGGATCTTAGCAAAAAAATTTTTTTAATGTTTTAAATAAATCAGAGAAATGGAAATGATGGATTGTGTAGACTGCTAAAGTCAAAGTAATACTCCAGTATTAAGGGGATAACAGTCATGAATACTACAAATTTTATACACAATAGAATATGGCATCTACACCCACGATGAAAAATAGGTTTACAGCACAGACCGAGAAGGTGATCCTCCTAGGTCTTTATGCCTGGGTTGGTACTGTGTCAGTTTGCCATTGCTACAATGATGCTATGGAACAAAGAACCACAGAAACCCAGTGCACAGGAATAGGACATTATTTAGCTTAGATGTCTGTGGTTGGCTGACAGCCAGATGATTTAGGCTTGGCTCTTTCACCTTCTATTTGGTTGGGGCAGCTCTGTTCCATAAGTTTTTCATTTTCCTCTTGGGACCAAAGGGCTAGCCAGGCCATGTTCTACTCATGGTAATAGCAAAAGTCCCAGAGAGCAAGAATAATCAAACAAGGGTTCTTAAGGCTTGGGCTCAGAACTGACTCACTGTCTGATATGGTTTGGATTTGTGCCCCTGCCCAAATCTCACGTCCAGTTGTAATACCCAGTGCTGGAAGAGGGGCTTGGTGGGAGGTAATTGGATCATGGGTGCAGATTTCCCCCTTGCTGTTCTCCTAATCCTGAGTTTTTGTAAGATCAGCTTGTTTGAAAGTATATAGCACCACCCGCTTCTATCTGTTCTTCCTGTTCTGGCCATGTAAAACATGCCTGCTTCCCCTTCTGCCAGGACTGAGCATTTCCTAAGGCCTCTCCAGCCATGCTTACTATAAAGCCTGAGGAACTGTGAGCCAATTAAATCTCTTCTTTATAAATTACCCGTTTTCAGGAATTTATAGCAGTGCAAGAAAGGACTAATACTAATATTAATTCCATAGAATTCCATAGAATATAGCAGAAGGGACAGTGTATTAGTCCTTTCTTGCACTGCTATAAATGAATACCTGAAACCAGGTAATTTATAAGGAAGAGATTTAATTGGCTCACAGTTCCTCAGGCTTTACAGTAAGCATGGCTGGAGAGGCCTCAGGAAATGCTCAATTGTGGCGGAAGGGGAAGCAGGCATAGAATATAGAATTCTATAGAATAGAATATAGCAGAAGGGACAGTGTTTTAGTCCTTCTTCTGCTATATTCATGTCAAAGAAAGTGACATGCACAAGGCCAGAGTCAAGATGTGGGGAAATACACTCTGTGCTTGTAGTGAAAGGAACTTCAGGATCGCTTAGCAAAGGGTGTAATTCAGAACAAGTGAAAAATTGGAACCAATTATGAAATCTACCATTAGGATTGTAATCAAAGGGTTCCCTGATGAAATGTATTTGCTCTACCAACTCTGGTTGAGCAGGTAAAACAGAAAGAGGCGGTAGATATCTCTGTTTGTTTGTTTCTTTCTTTTTTTTTTTTTAAATAACTATTACTGTCATTCCACTAGTGAAGCTGTGATGGAAAATGCCTTCTTCAATCCTCCCTCCCCTATGGGCACATGGAGTGAAGAGTAATTTAAAATGAGCAGGCTGCTTGTAGATTTTTCAGAACACCTGCATCTTATTTTAGAAGCAATTGACGCTCTTGGCCTGGTTTGTGCTTGGGCAATTTGGAGTGATTAAAGAATTTTGCATTTCTCAAGTGCTCCTGTGCTCAGATGAACCAAATTGGGGTTGAGCACAAATCTTCAAGTTTTTTTTTTTTTTTTTTGGATTCACATTTAATTACTAATCACCTAAGAAAGCATCCAGGATATGAAGTTCCCAATGCCCCAGTTAGAATTCACAGCAGAATAAATTTAGAAGCCTCCCTGGCAAACTCCAACTCATTGGCTTAGTACTTTTCCCCCTCCCTTTCTTACACTTAACAACAAATAGTCCTCGCTTCTGTGTTTTGTGATTTTTGCTCACATGTTGCAGGCATGAAGGAAGTCGGCTTCAAAGGAATGCTCTTTTAAAAGAAAATTATAATTCTGGGTTGGGGACTAGTGTGATGAGGTAAAGTAGTGAGAAAAGAAGAGTGGGAAATGAATGGGATTAGAGACAGCTAAGAGAAACAAAGAGAATGTTTTAGATATATTAATATATTTTCCCTTTTTTATTTGCTTGTGACCTCCACATTCAACTAGAAGAAGTCTCTGCCTCAAGAGAGGAAGCCATGAAACGATAGCAGACAGTTAATGTGCAGCTTTTGATTGTCTTGAAGACGAAAAGAATTTCCTGAGTTGCAGAAGCTCCCCTTACATAAGACTCAACCCTATCTGGCATTGATCATAGAATTTTATTCTATCCTGGTATAGAGAAAGCCCAGACTATGAGCACAAGAGAGGTACTATCTGACAAAAAGTGGAGGTAGAAGACTTCTGCAGAATGAGGAAGGAGAGTGTTTAGGACAGTGTTTAAGTCTAAGGTGCCACAGGAGACCCCAGTTGTGCAGAGCCACAGTTGCACTGAGGTCAGAGGCCTACTTCCTAAATCCAGGGTGAGGGGAACTACTCTCAGCCTCAAGTTCAGCAGGGACCACAAAGAAGAACAACACAGGAGCAGACAGCCCTCCACTACTTCCAGGAGCATTCAAGCCTCCCCCTGCTCCCAGACATGATCATAGAAAAGTGGGAGGGGTGGGGAGACCCCCTAAGGAAAAAAAAAACAAAGAAACAGCCTTGACAAGGAATTTGACGCTTGAGTTGACAGAGTACTAACCTAAAGGAGGGTAAAGAACTAGAAAGCATCTTTTAATGCAAAGAGTGTTACTTTTTATTGGGATGTACATATCTTCTTCCAAAGTCAAGAAAAAGATAACAAGAGTTTTAAATTAAGAAAATAAGAGAAGTTACATTAGAAAATAAGAGAAGTTTTAAATTAAGAAATAAGAGAAGTTTTAAATTAAGAAAATAAGAGAAGTTACATTTTTATAATCTGATTTATTGAGTTAAATGTCCTCTCTGCCATTCACCTTAATACTCACAGACACACACGCACAGACACACGCACACACACATTCATGCATGCATACATTCATGCACATGTTTCTGAGAATTTAAAAAATACAAAGAGATCTGTAGAGTTCCGTGGTGTGTTAAGTTGGAGCCTAAATCTTTATGGGCAAGTGAGAGACCCCAGCTGATATCTGAGTGATAGTAGGTATCAAGTATTTGGGCATCTTTTATGTGCCAGGCATTGTACTGGCACTTAATATATTATTTTAAATAACCTTTATAGAAAAACTGTGATTTGGATAGTGGCATTTCAATTTCCAGATGAGAAACTAGAGGCTCAGAAAGGCTTACTTACAGGCCAGGTGCACTGGCTCTTGCCTGTAATCCCAGCACTTTGGGAGGCGGAGGCAGGGGGATCTCTTGAGGCTAGAAGTTTGAGACCAGCTTGGCCAACATGGCCAAGGCCCATCTCTACTAAAAATACAAAAAGTATCCAGGCATGATGTTGCATGCTTGCAATCCCAGCTACTCAGGTGGCTGAGGCAGGACGATCGCTTGAACCCAGGAGGCGGAGATTGCAGTGAGCCGAGATTGTACTACCACACTCCAGCCTGGGTGGCAGAATGAGACTGACTCAAGGAAGAAAAAAAAACATGAAAGGCTTATGTACAAACAACTTGTCCAATGTAACATGATTACTCAGTGACTACACTGGCATTCTAACCCAGACTTAACTCCAAAGTTTATGTGCTTTACATTCTATATTTGATACTTTCCCAAAAATGTATGCTTACATGTTAAAACTGCAACAGCACGCATTCCCCTTCCTGTTTCCTCCTCCTAGGCCCAGCGTTTCTGCTGTCCCTTGCTTTGCTTGCTTCTCTTGTAATTGCTTGGGGAATATTTCTTTCCAGGCATCAGTGCACCGGCTCTTTACTAACACGTGTGATCCCCTAGGCTGACTCCTGTGCTCTGCTTGGTCCTCGACTATGGCAAGGAAGAGGGTAATGAGTCCCATGTCCATGCACATCCCCTAGAGACACATAGTGCAGCCTTACATATGTGATTGTTATCAAGACCTTGGGCCTAAGGCTTCCCACTTATGTTCTAAACGATGGCAGTGGTGACCCTGCTGTGGAGCCACCCTCATGTTAGCTGATATTGACTTTGGTAATATGTGACATTTTGGCACAGGCATGCTATCTTTAAGTGCTAAGTGCTGTGAGGCCTGAGTCCCTCCTAGATTATTGTTACTGTTCCTTTCAAAGACTGTGGCCTGGCAGTTTCTGCCATCATATGAGAGATTTGGAACTTTTCGTCTTATTGTGTCACTTATTCTCTGAACATGCTTTTCCCATCTCACTTCTCTGTCCTGGAAACTCATGTAGTAGTAAAATCTAAGCATTCAATGAATAAAATATTATGTACAGTTGTTAAAAACTTCCCTAGAGTGATTAAACTTGGGAGTATTTGAAAATGTTACTTACCCTATAAGATCAAAAGTTTTAAAGAAGAATTGACAATTCAAGAGACAATTCTCCTCCTCATTTAACCCCTTTATTTCAGAAAGTAGGTCTATAAAGCATGCCTCTACTACTGGGTAATATAGAGTAATGCTCTCTGAATTCTAATTCTTCACGAGGTGCCTTTCTTTCAACTGCGATTCTTCATTAGTAACTTTTATTTACAGGTCATTTTTCTCTCTAATTAGCAATAGATATCACAACAAGTGTTAAAAATGTGTACCAGTGTTTTGCTTTGCAAGAGGATGCTGAGAGGAGATGATATGGCATGCCTGCAATCCCAGAGGACGTTTAGGTCTTTTAGAGCGGGTTGGCCACAGGACAGGAGTAAGTTATGCAAATGATAATACATTGCTAGTTATGTCCACTATAAGTCAGTCAAGAGATCTGAGATACAGAAACATTTTCATGTATTTCAAACTAGTCATTCTACTTCTGGGAAGGTTCCCCAGAGAAATAATGAAAATGCAGACAAAAATTGTATTGATTATATAATATCAGGTGTATCAATTCTGTCAATGCTTTAAACAACTTACTCATAAGACCATAAGGATCTAGTATGCTTCCGGGGTAACATTTTGAGAACTTTGTCAACTTATTTAATAGTTATTAGAATATTGCAATGCTTCTTCTTACAGCTTTGCTACTTCATATTTTTCCACCAAGAGTATATTTCATCAAACTTGTCACATTCCTTTGTAATTTCTTAAGTCTCCTCCGCATTGGAAAAAAATCCTCTCATAGGATTTTTTCTCAACATTTTATTGTGAAAATTTTTAACCATTCAGAAAATACTGAAAAAAACTTTATGAGAAACAACCAAATATTTACCATGAAGATTTTACCACTTACATTTTACCACATTTGCTTTAACACATTTCTATCCCTCAATTCACCTTTTAAAAACTCATTTCAAAATAAATTACAGACATGGAGTAGAATTTTTAAAATGTAAACTAATATCTCTTTGAACCAAATAATACTCTTGTATTATTAGTTGGTATATGAGTAAGGGCCATGGCAAGAAAGATGGCATATCATACTGGGTAATTTGAGTAGAGTTTACAGAGGAGTGGTGAAGTGTCCATGGTCAAGCATCCTGGGACCTGGAGGGGCAAAGAAAGAAGTGCTCACTTGAGCCAGAGACAGAGCTGTGTGGAGGGGCTGCCTGGCAGGGGAAATGCGGGGAGGGAAGTGAGTGAAGAAACACTGGCATCACCCTCCTTTCTTACTCCAGTTCCCCTCCTGGTGCTCCCTTTTGACCAAGCTCAGGTAGAAGGCAAAGCCAAAGGACAAGATCAAGCTTTGGGGCAGAGAGCCCATTGGAGAAGGGTAGATAGTGGCCCAGGAGGAGAGAATGTCCCCTACAATTTTGAGTTCTTTAGCTAGAATTAGTTGCATCATCTAAGTAGCACACATTTTAGGTAGAACATAACATGCTCAGCAATAACCTAGATTCGGAAAGCCTTGGAGTAGCTGAAGTGGATATAGACACAGAAAGTGCCCAGGAAGTGTCCGTTGCATTAATATTCTAGTTATGAAAGCTTAATTTGAGGTGACTGAAACCTGAGAAGCCATTGACACTGTGGCAGTAAGGCTCTAGGCAGTAGAGGTAACTGTGAGGAAAGGTGTTCTGAGAGCCCCCAGCTAAATGGGGGTTTCAGTCCCAGAGCTGCTTGCAACCCTGCCCGAAGGAGAAATAAAGGGGAGCTGGACATGGGTGTTTGCAGTGTGCCTTTCACAGGACACTTCTCTTACCTGGCCAATGGCCTAATGCCTCGTTGTCTGACCCATGGCCAGGAGGTTCCTCACACAGAAAACTTGTATATACTGGGAGATGGCCTTGTGGCTCTTATCTGACTCATGTCCAGTTTATGCCTGCTTGACCATCACTCTGGTCCTGGGAGCGCAACTTTGTTCTCCCCCTGGAATCCTGGGGAAAACCTGGCATGGGGCAGCCCCTCATTCTTTAGATGGAAGACACAAATTTAAAACACTTCCACAATGAGAATCAAATTCAAAGATGTTTATGTATAGATACCAGGCAAAGAGGGTACAGTGAGTCAGGAGAGCAGTCCTCCATCCCAGGGTTACGAGGGGCAGGAATGAAGAGTCACGCAGAGAGAGAGAGAGAGAGAGAGGGAGGGAGGGAGGGAGGGAGGGAGAGAAACTAGCAGTATATGTAAGGGAATAGGGTTGTGGGTCACTAAGTTTGCAACCAAATGCCCTGATGGTTTCTTTAAAGGAAACTGCATGAAAGTAAGAAGCCAAGTCACTAGGTGGGATAGATGTCTTTAAGTTCTCATCTCTGGCCATTGGCTTGAGCCATTCGGGTGTAGCGTAGATAGAATGGAAACCTTTCAAGAGTGACTGAGCCCTGTTTCTAAGTTAAGCTTGTATTCAAAATGAATACAAAGGGAACATAAAGTTATAAGAATTCACTACAGAAGGAGAGAACAAGAAAACCATGTGGTTGATTGATTATGCTGTAAACTTTTGTTTCCAGTGGATCTCCTGTTTCATTAAATTAAAAAACTGGGAAGACCAAATGACTACTATCAACAGCATGAATGTGGGCTCTCAGCGTGAACATCTGTCTTGCGGCTGACTGACTTAGCCTGGCCTGCTGGCCTACATAGCTGAGAAAGCTTAGTCTGAAAACTTTCTCAGAAGAAGCATTCATAACACTGTTTCCTTAGACTTGGAAGTCTTAATTAATCCATCCCACAAGGAGCATTCTAAGTGCTGTGGAGAATACAGGCAGGGCTGCCTGTGAGGAACTTCCAATTATTAATAGTTATAATGAGGCATAAATAACATCATCCTTGCAGGTGTCACTGAGGGATGATTTTATCTTAGGATGATCTCTACATATGTTTATATTATCACAATTTGTTTCATCTTATTACTGTGGGTCAAACCAAGGACAAAGAGAGAGAAGAGGCCCCCACTCTAAAGCAGAGTGAAACTTTACATTTGTTTCAGCTTCCCGGCCTTTTCTAAACCTCTTTCTACAGTTAGGAAATTTCCATCATGTGGGTTTTGGGAAGGAGCAAAAACTTCCTCCCTCTCATTGGTCTCAGATTGGTCATGTCATTGCTAGACTTTGACTCAAAAGCCAGTTAAATAACATACAAGGGAAAAAGGGCTCTCTCTCTCTCTCTGGTGGCAGTTGCCATTGGGGCAATAATTTCTTCACCAGAATTGGTTGAAAAGGGACGTGGGATGTGGTAGTCATTTTCTCTGACTGCTTAGCCTTAGGATTAGTTTCCAAGCCTTCTTAAAGACCCTGTGAAATACCTCAATATTTTTTTCACTCATAATTAAGATCCTTGACTGAAATATAATTCATGCTTCAAATATTATCATACCCCAACAGATACACATACACAGGCTATGGATAATTCCACTGACAATTCCTAAAGCAGACTCTTAAGTGGCTAATAAACACATAAAATGTTCTACTCTATTAATAATCAAATAAGTGTGAATTTAAATAAGATGCAAATTTTCAATTATCATAATTGCTTAGGTTTTAAGAATTATGATAGCCAGTATTGTTTAGGGTATGGGGAAAGGGTGCTCTAAATTCCTTATGGTTGTCATTGGAAATAGGTGCTAATGAATACGTAAACTTTCTGTATAGAGAAAGTTGCTCCTTACAATGTTAATTATATTAGTGAAAATATGAAAACAAGGAAAACAACCTACAGGTACAAAAATAGAGAAGTGATTACATAAATTATGTTCATGTAACTCCGTAGTATTCAGCCAGCAACAATGAGCTTTGCAAACAATATTTAATAACATAGATCATGAAACAGTGCTGGTTTGTTTGTTTGTTTTGAGATGGAGTCTCACTCTGTCACCCAGGCTGGAGTGCTGTGGCGTGATCTTGGCTCACTGCAACCTCTGCCTCCCGGGTTTAAGCAGTTCTCTGCCACAGCCTCCCGAGTAGCTGGGATTAGAGGAGCCTACCACCATGTCTGGCTAATTTTTGTATTTTTTTTAGTAGAGACAGGATTTCACCATCTTGGCCAGGCTGGTCTTGAACTCCTGACCTCGTGATCCACCCAGCTCAGCCTCCCAAAGTGCTGGGATTACAGGCGTGAGCCACCATGCCGGGCCCAAAAGTGCTGTTTAAAAAGAAGAATACTTAACTGTAGGGGTAATATAATCCCATTTCTGTTAAAACTATCAAAAAATGTAATTAGATGCAAAAAATAGCAGAAACTAGTTTACTAAAATATACATATCATTTATCTCTGGGTTATGAGTAAATGGGAGGTTTTAAGTTTTTTCTTTATTCTTGGTGATATATTCCAAGTGGTCTTCAATAATAAAGTAAAATTCTATCTTTAAGGCCATGGCCATCATTTTCTTTCTTACAACTTGTCTAATAGCCCATCTGCTGCAGTTACATATGTGTTTCTCACCATTTGAATGTTATGGTATACTCTTGATACAGTTCCTAAACAATTGGATCTCTAAAATGGACATGTAATCTCCATATTCCTCTGCTAACTCTTAACACTCCCTGCATCCAACTGGACAAATCTAGGCTCTGTAGGATTTGAATGGACCTTATTTTTACATTTTTAAAACCTAATTAGTAGCAACCTTGAATTCAGCTACCTACTCACACCCATTCTCTTTCCAGTTCTGCCTCAAGTTGGAAAATAATCAGATTTACTCTCTGAGCAGACAGGGCCAATAATGCATTCATTTATGCTTAATCATATATGCCCAGGATTGCAGGAAGATAAATTATTCAGAACATTAGTTTCTGGAACTAGTTATACTAGCTAAGACTAAAGAAGGGAATTCCCTTCTTTACTGGAGGAGAGACAGAGAGGTAAAGGGCATATGCATAAAACATGTCAGACAAAGCTGACACTTAGTGGGCATAGTGGTGGTGAGCAAAGCACATGTGAGCAAGTGGACCCAGAGCCTAGCCATGGAGGGAAGGTGAGACAGAAGCCTTAGGATACCGGCATCTGGGAGAGGAATGGCAGGAACACACAGCTGTGAGGAGCCAGCCATGAGATGACATTATGCCTGAGAGAGACCATTAGGCCAAGTTGGTCAGCGTCTGAGGGGAAATGGGGAAGATGGTGTAACCATCCATCATGCTTTTCCTACAATATCACTTTGACTTCTCTCCCTTCAATGTGTGGGCTGTAGGTGGGCTTGTGATACTATGTGACTTCTGAAGCAAAAATCATGGAAGGAAATAGAGCTTTCACTTCGTTTTCTGGGAGTGTTCACTCTTGGAATTAGCAGCTGTCATGCTGCGAGGAAGCCCTAGCAGCCACATGTAGGTGGTAGCTTAGGGAGCTGACTGTAAAATCTCAATACTCAGCCTGCCATCTGAAGCCGTTTACCAGTGGAAAAGACATAGGGAAATACTTTCTCGTTTCCCTAATCAGGTCTGAACTGGAAAACTGAACAGTCATCTCCTTACTGTGTGGGTAGGAGTTCACAAAGCAGCCAGTTTATTCTATTTTTGCCATGTTTTCTGTAAATATTTCTATTAAGTTCTCCCTGATTCATTACCTTTATCCACTTCCTGAACAAGGCCAAACCCTTAGCACCACTCTTACTACATCTATGCTGAGACAGTTTTTTCCTATCAACATGCAAAGAATGAGAATAAAGGGAAGCAGGCTGTGCTGGGGAAACTGGAATGATGCCATGGGCTTTTACAGATAGAGATCTGACAAGAAAGAACAGTGAGTGAGGGGGAAAGAATCCGAGTAGTTGGACATGCAGGGAATTTCTGTTAATTCATTCCCTCAAGAGTGTTGGAAATGCAGGCAGTAAGGAGAGAAGAAGATGTCAGCAATTCCAGAGGATCTGTGCTAAATGAACACCTCTTGGATCCTGGAAATTGTACTAGATGTTCTTGACGAACATGTACTTACTAAGTGCCAAGAACTTCTAAGTGATTTACATGTATTAACTCATTACAGTAACTCCATGAGCTAACTATTTTTTCCATATAGGAAATTTTACATATAGGAAATAGGCACAGAATTGTAAAGTGCCTTGCCCAGAATTGCTCAGCTTGTAAAAATGTGAATGTGGGCAGTCCGGCTTCACTCCCTGTGCTATTGACCTCTATGATATTAGGCTTTAAATGCTTAATTTAATTACAGTTACCTTTGAAGAATTGAGAATAAAAGCAAGCATGCAAACTGAAAATGTTTACCCCTTTTCAGTAAAAAAATAATAGAGACTCAATCCTCAATTCATTGTGACTCGTTTTCTGTCACGATACAAAGCAAGTAAATATCCAGAATTTTTTTTTCTTTTAAAGGGAACCAAAATCAAGCTAGTATCCAATCTCTGCCACATTAAATGCTAGAGGATAGCAGAACACCATCTACATAAACTTTAGGCCAGAAAGATTATGTACTAACAATTTTAGACCTCGTCAAGCTGCTTTTATTGATATTTTAATTTATTCAGTCAATCAATCAGCGTGTTTATTAAGTGCTTATTGTGTTAAAGGCAATGAGTGAAAGTAGCTGAAAAATACCCTTAGACATATTTGAACTGCCTTGCACCACATTCAGTCTCTGCCTCTTAACTGTTGTGGGTTCTCAAAGGTATGGCATGTTTCTCATAATGAAGTTAAGTAGATGAATGGGTTTCTGTAACAGTTAACTTTTAGCCTTCAGAAGAGTTGACTACAATTAAATGGGTGAGCAGTATAAATTCTGGAAGGCAGAACTGCGTAGTAAAGAACAAAAACTCTGGTATCAGAGAGAATTGGGTTTGAGTCCTGGGTTTGCTCTTTGGATGTAACCTCGGGTAAAACATTTATCATTTTTAAGCACTTATTTACTGTTGTGAAGTAGGTTGTGAATAGTGTTGTTGTGAAGATTAAGTGAGATAATATATTTAAATGGTAGAGCAAGATAGCTGGTGTAGAATTACTATTCAATATAAGTTGATGGTGGAGAGTTATGATGATGCAACAGTTATATATAGTCAGACGTCAGTGTTTTAAATCAATTTTCTAAGGCTTTTAAGCAGGCCTTAAATCCAGTGAATACACATAAACAGAATCAAAGCGTTGAGTCTATTTTTCACTTTGTTAGGTGATTTCACAATTCATCATTTTTTCTCCCCTGATGTTGAAATAAAGTATGAAATAACTAGTGAGGAAAGCAATGATTATTAAATAACAAAGGTATAAACTGGAAGTAGCAGATGAGATAAAACTCGTAGCTCACAGTAATTGCACTTTTTGAAGAGTATTAGCTTGTGAGTGTGCAGAGTATGCTTAAGTGTCATGTGGGAGCCATGAAGTTTTGAAGAACTTCAAAAGAGGAAGAATGTTGAGGCAAGGAAGGATGCAATGTGGTTATGTACATAGGTTCTGCAATTTAAAAATTAAAAATAGAATGGGAAAGAAAATGATAATAACACTTAAACTGATGGCTGTTGTGAATATTTTGTGAGCTAATATCTACTAAAACTATTTGGTAACTGGTAATTATATGTTAATAATTATTGCAATAACAATTTACTTCAAGGAGCTCCCAATCTTGTGAACACACTGGACTTGAAATAAGTGATGAAAACACTGCTTATAAGAACATACAGAGATGGACCTGGCACAGTGGCTGAGCACTTTGGGAGACCAAGGCGGGCAGATCACCTGAGGTCAGGAGTTTGAGACCAGCCTGGCCAACATAGTCAAATCTCGTCTCTAGTAAAAAATAGAAAAATTAGCCAGGCATGGTGGTGGGCACCTGTAGTCCTGGCTAGTCAAGAGGCTGAGGCAGGAGAATCACTTGAACCTGAGAGGCAGAGGTTGCAGTGAGCTTAGATTGCGCCACTGCACTCCAGCATGGGTGACGGAGCGAGACTCCAACTCAAAAAAAAAAAAAAAAAAAAAAGGAACATACAGAGATTTGGGCTAATCCATAAAGAGTGCTTTTTCCTATCTAAGGAACTCAAGCAAAATGTCACAATGACCTTAGAGAGTGAGCAGACATTTGTGTATGCTATAACTGGAACACAAACTGGGGCCAAAGAGGGGACAAGGATGAGGTGTGTGCAGAGTGGTAACCAGAGATAAGGAAATGGAGGGGACAAACTTCTTCTTTGTAATTTTTCCTCTCCATCTTTCTGTTGTTTTTTGCTGCTCGCCTTCCCCATGCTTCCCACGTCTTCTAGCAGCTCTGTTCAAGGGACACTGGTTGTGTCTGTTAAGAACATATTCAGACCAGGTCAGGAAAAAATAATCCATGCTCTTTGTAAATATTTCATGGCAATACATCCCCTCAATCTCCTCTCTCAATATGAGGCTAAGGAAACCAGAACAGAGGGGCACATTTTGACCCAGGGATAAAGGGGACAAGGTCCCTGCAGTGTGCCAGACTCACACTTCTGGTGATTGATGTATGGTGTATCATTTCATCCTCACAGTGATCCTGCAGGGAAGATTTCCTTATTCCCACTTCACACACAGGAAAACTGACCCTCACGGAAATTTTTATAAAGCCAGAATTAGGACAATTTCAAACAATCTAGAAATAAGGTACTACCTGTTCAAACAGCCTGCTGAATATCGGGAGAGAAAATAACCCCTTTTCAGCATGGACATTGTCAACACACATTGCTTAATCTTTTAAAAATGTATCTAAAATGTGTTGAATTGCTTAATAAATACTCATACTTCCAGTGTACACACTCTCTTTTCTATGTGCTCCGTCTCTCTTTGTCCCCTTTATTTGAGCAACGTACCTTGTGGTGTGTAAATAAGAGATGACAGCTCCTATAATATGTGTGGGTGAGGAATGGGTTTGATAAAACAGAAGCATGCATAATTCAAATAGCAAGCCCTGTCCCACTCAGTTTATGCGTAAGTAACTTGCAGATTCTCTGAATTTCTGCCAGCAACTGCCTCCTCCCCTCCTCACTGCCTTCCAGAAGTCTCTCAGAATCATATCCGGCATGGTGTATAGAGATAGGAGTAATAGGAATAAGATTTGTGTTTTCTGAATTTTAATTATTGTCATTTAGCATTTGCTCAGTGTTTTATGACGAATATCACTGGGTTTTACTTATTTTTACTTTGGGAAAATTGAGATGCAGAGATGGTTAAAGGCAGCCCTAGCCCAAGGTATCCTTGCATAATAGTGGAAGGGGTGAGATTAGGAGTGAACCGTTAGAGCACTGGTGCAGGACTCGGGATATGGGTTTTGTGGCTTCTTGTTGTGTGCCATATTTGTAATTACATATTTGTAATTACTCTGGTAAATGCAGAGTATTATTTTGATTCTTCTTCTCATGGTATGCTTTTCAGATATACGTCTGGTGGAATCAAGTGTTTCATGTTACTTTTAAATATACATAGGTGGCTTAATTTTTTTTAGTGGCAATACAGATGTGAAGAGATACGGCTTTGTTTTTATAGAACAGAACCTAACTTGCTTCTGAGCCCTCATTTCTGGTTGGTGGTGATGGAACTCCTAGCTTGCCTGTTGGAAGAAACTGTCACTTCCAGTTCACTGCAGTCTTGTCCAGGATAACCCAATCATGTTGGTGTAAACAGTCAATTGAGGATTTAAATAGTCAATTCAACATCAAAACTTCTTATCGAAGTGATTCTCCCCTCTCAAGGAATTTCCTCTTCCTGTACTCTTTCCAATATGTTATCTGGGTTCAGAGTGGGCACTTGTATAACTACGCAACACAGAAGAAGAGAGTCAAGTTCTCATGCAGCCATCTGGATCCCTCCTGGCCACTTGCGAAGTAGATGTCTATATCCACCGTGCTAAGTGCTCTTGGAAATGGATCCAGTTGGTCATTGATGAAGCTCCAGGTCCTGCTGATGGTTCATGGTCCCTGCCAATTTCCTCTTTAACCCCTCCTCATTCAAAGTATAGGTTTCTTTCAGCTTTTTGGCCCTTTAGCGCATTCCATTCTTTGTAGAAACTTCTGCAAACCACATTCAGGCACTGGAAAACTGAAATATGCTTTCTCATCCCTCTCCTCTCACTCAAAATGCCATTCTACCATTTCTGTTTTATTGTGGTAGACAGATTGGCCAAGGGACTCTAGGAAGAACTCAAGCCTAAGTCCATCTACAGAGGTCTCAACTTGTGTTTCAGTACCACTGCTTCTTTCTCTCTCTCTCTCTCTCTCTCTCTCTCACACACACACACACACACACACACACACACACACACACCCTCTCCAGGAGTCTCTAACGCAGGCAGAACTTTTATTTCCTCCCAATATGGCAGAAACCACCTTCAATTTCATATCATGATATTTCCTTATTTATTGTTTATAGTTAACTTTGCAACTGAGGTGATCTCCAAAGAGGCTGATCGCTGAGGACTACTTGCTAACTGCACTCCCAGCTGCAACAAGCATGAAGGAAGATACGGGTGGTTCATCTCCATGTTCATTAAACTGATAGATCAGCTGTCCCTAACCTTTTTGGGATCAGGGACTGGTTTTTGTGGAAGAAATTTTTCCATGGATATGGGGTGGGGAAAGAAGGAGATGATTTTAAGATGAACTGTTCCGCTTTAGAGTCAGATCATTGGGCATTAGATTCTCAAAAGGAGCATGTAACCTAGATCTCCTCACATGTGCAGTTCACAGTCTGTGTTCCTATGGAAATCTAATGCTGCCACTGATCTGACAGGAGGCAGAGCTAACTGCTTATTTGCCCTCTGCTCACCTCCTGCCCTGCAGCCTGGTTCCTAACAGGCCACTGGTCCATGGCCCGGGAGTTGGGGACCCCTGTGTGATGATTTCTCTGCATACTTAGTGATGTAATTTTGCCTTTCTATATATCCTATGTTCACATCTGAATTCTCTATGCTCTTTTACTATTTAGCAATTTCTTTGCCTCATGACAATGAAATGAGAGGCAGTTTATACTTCTCTGGAAGAGAATAACCACTTTCTTATGGGACAATGATTCCCTTTCCTTTTTTCTCCCAACAAGAGGTTGAAACACGAGGACCTGATACTTCCTGTGTGTCTCCTCTCTTCCTGAAGTAGCTTGGTGGTTCCAGTCTAACCATTCGAGCTTAGTATGGTGATAGGCTCACTTATTTGAAGAACCAAAACAACATTTCTCTCACTTAAGAAGCAGTAATGAACTGGGGATGAACTCTGTTTTTCCCTAGAGAAATGTGTGGGTGCAGGCAGGAGAGAGAGAGCGCAGAAAGAGAAGGAAAGGTTAAAAGGAAGCCACACCACTCCTTCAGAAGTTTTCCCAAGAAGATGACACAGCAGGTGACCCCACATCCAGATAAATGATCACACCTGAGGCTGCCCTGAGATGGTATGAATGCCTATTTACATAATAACTCCAAGTGCATTTTCTACCAAAGTTGGGTCATTAACAAGCCAGAATTTGTATTCTTGAAACCCAAATGGGGATGTGGGGACATACAACTGGTATGGTACTAAAAGCTAGTTAATGAGCACCATAAAGGACTCAAAGGGCTGCCAAGGACTCAGGTGGCATCTGAATGTGTTCAAGAGCCACACCATCTCATCTGCAGTTAGCAACTGCAGCACTAACACAAATATTTGTCTTGCTGCTTTGACAGTCCTTTGATTAGAATTCTAGAGTTAACCAGCTAGATATACCACACATTCAGCTGAGCAGAAATTTAAATCAAACTGTAGAATTAAAATCCTGTTGATAAATATTTTGGCTGACTGTTTCCTACTGAGGCCGGCATTTAGCCAACATATTTGTTAACTGAGCTGCGATTTGTCTTTTGGATTCCAATTCACTAGTTCTGTGTCACTCTTTGGCTGCTGACAGGGCTCACTGCAGAGGAAATTGAAATAAAAACTAATAATGATGCAAACGACTAATGGAATAAAATTGGAAACCAATTGAGAAAATTATAGAGGAGAAAATCAGCTGAACTTGGAGCAGAAGAGATAAGGCTGATTATGCTAACTCCTTCATTAAAATGTTTCTACTTGCCCTGCCAGATGTGGCTTTTCCTTTTACTAACCCCTCATGGCACTCACCAAATTCTCCCTCATGCTATATGAATGTATGTATGTATATTCAAGATTGTTTCCTCCTAACTGGACATTAAAGTCCTTGAAGTTAAGTGCACTTCATCCATCTTATATTACCTTGTATAGTGCCTCATACATGTTAGGTAGTTGAACTGCAAAAGAACAGAGCTAATATATCTATCCTTTAACAGGTGATAGAATTGAGAACTAGAATGTTTTAACAATCTGCCTGGGGTTACTTGGTAGTAGCAACACAGTAACTAGGTGCCAGGTTTCTTCACTTTCTAACTCATAGTCTTTTTTCTGATTATAATATTATTACATACTCACATGTTACACATACATATGCCATGACAAACCCATCACTGACAAAAATAAAAAGTACAAAATAAATGCATCCTATAAACCCACTACTCAGAATAATCACTATCAATATTGTATTACATACGTATAAATAAATATGTGTATAAAATAAACAAGTTAATATGTAAAAATAAAATACGCAAATATATAACCTCTATATATTAATAAATACAAATAAACATGTTTGTTAACACTTTATTAAATATATAATTCAACATAAATAAATAGAAATATATTTTAATATAATGTATGACATATATACTTTTGTACCTTGATTTTAAAATTAATTTTACATTCTATTATAAGCAACTTCCCCTGGTATTATATTGTCTCCATCAGTATGATCTTTAAAGATTACCTTTAAAAGTCCATTGTGTAGAATTCACACAATTTTTTTGACTTATTCTCTATTATGTAGATTTTTTAATTATTCAAAACGTTCATGATTACAAGGCAAGTATTTTCTTTCAAAAAATCTTTCATCATTAAAATGCAAAGATATGGAGGGTATCATTGCACATAATTCTTGTCCTCACCTCATATTTTTTTACAAAGGTGATTTCTAAAACCAGATAATAAACTATTTTAAGGCTTTTGATACATATTACAAGATTGTTTTCTAAAACTCTTTACCAGTCTGTACTCCATTATTATTTGACTATTTTGAATAAGGTGTTATATTAAAATTGATTTATTTTAAAATGCATTATTTTTTATTTTCTGGGAGCTAAGAATATATTTTATTTATTTTGTCTGAGTAAACTTACAACTCACAAATTTTACATTTTAAGTTATTGTAAGTCACATATATTTACAAAATACATTCACATGTGTGCATGTATATCATATATATGCATGTATATGAACATACATATAATAACTAGAATTTACTGAAAGCATTGAAGTACTTTTAAAATATGTCCTGTCACCTGAGCTTATTGTTTTAAAAATAAAAAGAAGTACTTTTATAGTATAAATACTATAAGTACTTTAAATACCATAGGTACTTTATTATAGTATAAAAGTATAAGTACTTTATTATACTAAAAAGTATAAGTACTTTTATACTATAAAAAAGTATAAGTACTTTTATAGTGTAATACAGAAGGTATAATTCTGTATTGAAGTTCTATGAGATTCTTATACTGCTTTTATTCTCTGTCAAAATTTTCTTTTGGTAAAAGACTTTAGGGAATACTTTAATGTTCATCAACATTATTATTATTATTATTTTAATCTGAAATTTTAATGTTTTTTCCTTTACTATTGATTTTCAGAATTCATAGGGTTTATTTTTAAACATCGTATTATATCACCAACAGAAATAAGCTAGTTAAGTGCTTTGCATACCTGTGTATTTCTTACTGGTCTCTGTGGGGTAAATTTGTCAGCAATAATAGCTGAATTTTCTCTGTTCTCTGTAGCATTATCTTGAGTGTTCTTATAAGACTAGTGCATCTAAGCACTGACTAACAGAACTACATCTTAATCTTGTTATTTATATTTTTTCTAATATACATTGTATATGAAGTCTTTAAAATATCCATTTGCCTAGAGTCAACATGAATGTCTGATAATTTTGTCACATTTATTAGTAAAACAAATTTTAAGATCATAAGTTTTCAAAATTATTTTTAACATTTTATTTTGAAATAATTTTAGACTAACATAGAAGTTGCAAAAATTGTACAGAGACTAGGAAAAGCATATCTATAGAGACAAAGTTGCCTAGAGCTGAGGATGGGAACAAGGGTGACCACAAATAATTCTAAGGTTTCTTTTGACGGTGATGAAAATACTCTAAAAATATTGGTGATGGTTTTGCAACTCTGTAAACTTAGTAAAAACTGTTCAATTATACACTTAAAATAAGTGAATTTAATATTATGTATATGATACTTTAATAAAGCTCTTAAAAATACAGTACAGAAAATTCACCTGTACCTTGTATCCTGCTTTCCCCCAAAACACCACCATATATAAATAACCTTAGTACAATGATCAAGACTGAATTTGACTTTGGTACAATAGTATTACCTAAATGACAGATATTATTTGGATTTCACCAGTTTTTCCATGTGCTTTCTCCCTTAATTTTTTTTTCTTTTGGTGGGGAGTAGTATCTAGTTCTATGAATTTTATTACATGTATTACATGTGTAGCTTTGTATAACCACCACCACTATCAGGATATAGATCTCTTCTATCAGTCCCCTTCCCAAAAAAAAAATCTTCCTGTGCTATCTCTTTATAGTCATTTATTTCCCCATCCACAACTTTGGCATCACCAATCCATCCTCCATCACTATAATTTCGTCATTTGACAATCTTATGTAAAGTGAAATCACACACTGTAACTATTTGAGAATGGCTTTTTTACATTAGAATAATATCTTAAGAAAAGTGTCTCTTCATATCCTTTGCCCACTTTTTGATGGAGTTGTTTGTTTTTTTCTTGTAAAATTGTTTAAATTCTGTGTGGATTCTGGATATTAGCCCTTTTCTGATGGGTAGATTGCAAAAATTTTTTCCCATTCTGTTGGTTGCTGGTTCACTCTAATGATAGTTTCTTTTGCTGTGCAGAAGCTCTTAAGTTTAATTAGATCCCACCTGTCTATTTTGGCTTTTATTGCCATTGCTTTTGGCGTTTTGGTCATGAAGTCCTTGCCTATGCCTGTGTCCTGGATGGTATTGCCTAGGTTTTCATCTAGAGTTTTTACGGTGTTAGGCTTCAGGTTTAAATCTTTAATCCATCTAGAGTTAATTTTTGTATAAGGTGTAAGGAAAGGATCGAATTTCAGCTTTCTGCATATGGCTCGTCAGTTTTCCCAACACTATTTATTAAATAGAGAAACCTTTCCCCATTGCTTGTTTTTGTCAGGTTTGTCAAAGATCAGATGGTTGTGTGGCGTTCCTTCTGAGGCCTCTGTTCTGTTCCATTGGTCTATATCTCTGTTTTGGTACCAGTACCATGCTGTTTTCATTATAGTAGCCAGAGGATATGAACAGACACTTTTCAAAAGAAGACATTTATGCAGCCAACAAACACATGATAAAAAGCTCATCATCACTCATCATTAGAGAAATGCAAATCAAAACCACAATGAGATACCACCTCATGCCAGTTAGAATGGCAATCATTAAAAAAATCATGATTTTTTACACAACAGATGCTGAAGAGGATGTGGAGAAATAGGAACACTTTTACACTATTGGTGGGCGTGTAAATTAATTCAACCATTGTGGAAGACAGTGCGGCAATTCCTCAAAGATCTAGAAATAGAAATACGATTTGACCCAGCAATCCCATTATTGGGTATATACCCAAAAATTATAAATCATTCTGTTATAAAAATGCATGCACACGTATGTTTATTGCAGCACTGTTCACAATAGCAAAGACTTGGAACCAACCCAAATGCCCATCAATAATAGACTGGATAAAGAAAATGTGGCATATATACACCATGGACTACTATGCAGCCATAAAAAAGGATGAGTTCATGTCCTTTGCAAGGACATGGATAAAACTGGAAACCATCATTCTCAGCAAAGTGACACAAGAACAGAAAACCAAAAACTGCATGTTCTTACTCATAAGTGGGTGTTGAGCAATGTGAATACATGGACACAGGGAGGGGAACATCACACGCTGGGGCCTGGGGGGTGGGGGGCTAGGGGAGGAATAGCAGGGGGTGGGGAGATTGGGGATGGATAGCAGGGGGTGGGGGTATTGGGGAGGGATAGCATTAGGAGAAATACCTAACATAGATGATGGGGCAATGGATGCAGCAAACCACTACCATGGCACATGTATACCTATGTAACAAACCTGCATGATCTGCACATGTACCCCAGAACTTAAAGTGAAAAAAGGAAAGGAAAGGGGAAAGGAAAGGAAAGGAAGAAAGAAAGATGTCTTGAGAGCCATCCTTGTTGGATATCAATAGTTTGCCCCTTTTTATTGCTGTATAATATCTCATGATATGGATGTCCAACGGTTTATTCAAGTGGTGCAGGACATTTGTGTAGTTTCCAGTTCGAGGTGATGAGCATTTACGTACAGGTTTTTGTGTAAGTATATGTTTTCATTTTTCTTGTGCAAACACTCAGGAATGGGGTTGCTCAGTCATATGTGTCAGTTTATAAGAAACTATCACATTGTTTCCCAAAATGCTGGTACCATTTTACATTCCCGCCAACAGTACGAGAGATCCAGTTGTTCTGCTCTCTCACCAGCAGTAGGAATTGCCAATATTGCCATTATTTTAGCAATTCTAATAGATGTGTGGTGGTATCTCATTGTGGCTTTAATTCGCATATTCCTAATATCTAGCAATGTTGAACATCTTTTCATATGCTTATTTGCCATCTGTGTACCTTTGGTGAAGTGTATTCTTAAGTATTTTATCCATTTTTTAAATTGGATGGTTTGTTTTCTTGCTGTTGAGTTTAGAGAGTTATTTACATATTCTGGTTATACAAGTCTTTTGTTGGACGTATGACTTGTAAATATTTTTTCCCAATCTGTAGCTTGTGTTTTCATTCTCATAACAGTACCTTTAACAAAACACAAATTTTTCACTTTGATAAACTCTAACTTACCAACTTTCTATTATGGATCATGCTTTTGATTTCACATCTAAGAACTCTTTGCCTTATCCCTGATGATGCAGAGAAGATTTTATTTCTTCATTTTCAAACTATATTTCTTTTGCTTGCCTGGTTGCACTAGTGCTATGTTGAAAAGCAGTGGTGAGACGGGACATGCTTGCCTTGTTTCTGATCTTTGAGAGAAAGAATTCAGTCTGTCACCATTAAACATAATGTTAGCTATAGGTTATTTTGTAGATTCTCATTATCATGCTGAGGAAATTTCCTTCTGTTTCTATGTTACTGAGAGTTTTTTGCCCAAATGGGTGTTAAATTTTACCAGAGGCTTTTCTGCTTCAATTAATATAATCATACACATTTTTTCTTTTAGACTGTAAATACGGGAGATTGCATTATAATTTTTGAGTATTGAACAAACTTTGCAACCTAGAATGAGCCCCACTTCATCATGGTATAGACGTCTTATTCCTTTTATGTATTTACATTTTGTTGAGAATTTTTGGATCTATGATCATAAATTCAACTGTTCAACTGTCAACCATAAGCATGGTTCAGCATGCTTATTTTTAAATTGACGTTTTTTAAAATGTCAATTTCATTTTTTTAAAAGCCTTTAAAATGCTATTCTGATCTGCTCCCCTTGTGCACTGTTACCCAGAGGCCAACCTCAAACCATATTTTTATGCCATAATTCATTCAGTTCTCAAAGTTTTTGCTGTGTTGATTGTGGTCAGTTTCCTGCATAGGTCACTTCAGGGTAAGGACTTCATACACAGATTGAAAGGATCCCTTTCCTA